>VYZQ01057613.1:0-49307 GCA_013400655.1 Mystacornis crossleyi | reverse complement strand
AAAAAAAAAAAAGAGAACTGGGAATTCTGTCAGTGTTATCTTGCAGGAAAGTGAAACTGTGGAAGTGGTCAAGACACCATGAAGTTACAATTCTCTGGAAACATTCAGTCTTGCTTTGGCCTAGGTTTCCTTGTCAAGGGCCTTTTCTCTTCCAGAACGGGGAGGGGAACTCCTCCCTGCTCCCAGTCTGCGGCTTTGGACCGACCCCTTCCAAAGGAAATGCTCAGCCAGAGCTGCTGCTCTGAAACCCTGGAGGGAGCAGAGGATCTGTGCCTCAGTCCTGTTGTTAATGACGTGAAGCTTCCCAGCCAGGAGCTACCCTGATACACCAAGTGCAATTGAAAGTAATCTAAAACAGGACTGGTTTATGCTGGTTAAATGTTGTAGGAAACAGCTGGAAAACAACCCACTGAAGCTTTTAATTGTTCCTGTTGCTGCCTGAGTCTCCCTCCCTCATCTTTCTGTTGGGAGCCAGGAGAGCTTTTAGCCCCAGTTGCTCTCTGGAGTTCGATGATGACATTTATTTCTTCCTGCAATTCTGTGAAAAGTGTAAATGCTCCCCTTAGATAAGATAAAGAAATTGCAGTGCTATAGAATGTCAGTTCTAGGGCTACTTATAAACAGCAAAAAGTGTCATGTCCCAGCTACCAGGCGACTTCTAGGATGTTTCCTAAAATTCCAGCCAGAAGAAGAGCCACGCATTGGGGTTTTTTTTAAAGTTCTATCTTATGGTTGCAGTCAGGGAAAAGACATAGCAAAAATAAGAGAATAAAAAAGAAAACCGGGACTGTTTTTCCAAATAGGTAATGTAAAGTAGGAAAAAGAGTATTTCACTAAGTTAATTCCAAATAATAAAACCGTTCAGTGTTTCAAAGAGGCAAAACACCACAGTTTTGGCTCTTTGATCATTAATGCTGCTCATTACACAGGTGTAATTGTTTCATTTAGGCAAAGATCACTATTTCTCAAGGAGCTATTAATGCTTACAGTTAGAAGAGTACAATAGTTTTACCCAGAACAAAGTGAAAAGGACTTTTAGCCCATACAGAGGCTCAGAGTAATTTTTTATCTTCAGCCACAGCAGCAGAAGGGGGAATTTCAGTGGCACTCTGGCTGCCTCTGCACAGAGACCCCCCCAAAAAATTTGCATCACCCATTTTCCCAAATATCAGTATTTATTAACTGGTGGGGATTTTCTGAGGAATAGTTGGTTGTATACCACTTGAAAATCTAAGCCCAAGAAATCATAAACTGGACAGAGTTTTGAGTCATACAAAAATATTTCAGTTCAGAACTGCCACAACTGTTTCCCACTGTTCATCCAAAGAGTGACTCTTTGTTGCCATCACTTCCAGATTTTTTATTAATTTTTTTTTTAATTTCTTTGTCATATAAAATTGTGGCAGACTGGACAATTTCTTCACCAGGAAGATTTTTAAAACCCCAAGTAAGCAGATGTTAGTTGGTGTGAGTAGTGCACACAATCTAAGACATTTGAGGGTGGTTCTGTCTGGTTTTATCTACCAGAGATAAAGATTTCTCTCTTTCTGACAGCTTGCCTGGACATATAATGAGTATAAGGAACAATGCACATGTATAAGTGTAGCCAATCTCAGAGCCAATATTTCCACTGAAAAGGAATTGAGAAACTGGTATTAATGTAAAGGTTCACCAAATCAGAGTTATGTTTCTGTTACCGCACAATAGATAACATTCCTCAAGTTTTCGTTTCCATGGTCATAGATAAGCCAATGCATTCACAGAAGATATTAATTGAATTTTTTAAACAAATGGTGTACTCTGTGTAATTAACCTGCACGTCTGTGGTGGCCAAATACACAACAGCAAAAAATGTGGCTTTGATTCTAGTTACAGACACAGGATATAGTCTGTCTAGACCATCAAATAATGGTACTGTAAAGTGAAAGTTTTACATGTGAGATTGCATCTCTGAAATGAGAACAGCTGCGGGAATGTTGGACAGAGAAGGGAAAAACTAGATTCCTTTACACTGTCCTATTTTTTTACCCACCTACTCTTCCAGGTCATTTAAAACTTTTTAAGCGGGGTATTTGCAGTCTGTTGGATATGGCAGTTTTTCATAGAACATACAAAATAATCAGGTGCCACCTGCTTTTCTCTAACGCCCTGGAAAATGCATATTTTCATTGATTTCATTACCAAATTCAAAGAAAGGCACACAGAGAACAGAAAGAAAATACAGTGATCTGATTCATACATCCCATGATGAAGTTATTAACTTGCAGACTTCAGTTCATAGGACATTTCAAAGGACAATTTTCTCTGATATTTCTGTTATCTATGCATGATTTTAATAAGCATGCAGGGATTGAGATTCACTTGATCTTGGGCTGAGAGAGGTCAGAAATCTTATTAAAATCTTAAATTTAAGGATTGGTTTTGTTTCTCCATCTGTACTACAGGGCCACTAGGTCATGTGGAAAACCTCTTGTCCCCAACAGTGCAGCTGATGCCTAAAGGAAGCAAAATACACACAAAGAATCATAATTCGGGAAATAAAATTCAGCAATTCTCTTAAAAGCCCGCATTCCCTTGAACATCCTTGTCTTTTGTCTTCTGGATCAGGGAAATAACCGAGGACAGGTAGATTTGGTAAAGTGTTTATGTAAATTGTGCCCTCACTGACCCTGTGGCCTAGACAACAACCTATAGGGAGATCTGCATGGCTACAACAATTTTTAACTCCAGAGGATATTAATTGGGGTCTATAATAAACATGCTCTCAGTGCAAATATCACCTGGAGTCTGGCCTGACCACTGCACTAAAATAAATCTGAAAATCTCTGAGGACGTTTGGTGAGGGAAAGAGAGGTAAAGAAGGCCCTCAGCAAGGATCTGAATCTCTTCTCAGGGGAAAGGGAGAGCACCTGCCCGTCAAAGACACATCTGGCCCGTAAAAAGGAAAAAGAGGAGCAGGTCTGAGGCAGGAATGCTGAAGAGGGGCTGCTTGGGAGAAAGGCAGGGTGAGCCAGGAGCAGCCAGGCAGAGAACACGTGAGTGCCTGTGTGTGTTCTGGCAGCAGAGCGAGGAACAACAAAGCTGTGCACACCCCAAGCCAAGCCCAGGAGCTGCCAGAGATCCTGGGAGATGTGTCCAGCCAGCAGAGCTGGCAGTCACAGCCTGCACTGCATTTGACGAAGCAGGAAAAAAGCTGGAACTCGGCACTTTCAGGGTTTGCATTTCTTAAGTTCTAAACAATGTTCCTCTACCCCCACTGACCTTCCACACCTTCAGAAGGGGTTTTTGGATAGCCACACAGAGTCAAAATAAGTGATTTTCAGCAGCCTCTCTATCTCTAAATATAAGACTACATGAATCCAGTGAAGATGCTATGTGCGCATGATGCAAGAATATCCAAATGAAATTTGGAGAAAAGGAGGATATAAATACATCTCACATCTCAGATTGTCAAAAGTAAGCTCTTTCCTAAATGTAGACCAATTATGAAATAGCTTTGACACAGCTGACATTGTTATTATATAATGTAAATATATAATTTTTATTTTCAAACCTTTTTCTACCTTATTTTTCTATTTGTGAAAATTCAGTTATTTCAGAACCATGCTTGACTACATTTTGTAGTAAATCAAAGAAATCAGGAAAACTTGAAAGTAATGGAAAATTATTACGTAAATACTGATATTTGAAGGAGAGAGGGAGAAATTTCCTTCACCTTTAAGTGATTTACAGAAAGTATTTTCTGGCAAGCCGTTTTGTCTGAATTCCCCCATTGGATATCAGCACTAGTAAAAGACGGGATGTCAACCATGGGCCTTCAGGAGACCAATTTCTGCTGAAAATTTGGAGTAAACACAAGAAAAGTATCCAAAGTAATAGCCCTTATTCTCTACTTTTGACGACTGGAAAAATTAGAGGCTCCTACTCAAGGAAACATTGGCTTGTGTTGTCAAAAATAGTTGATTTTTGCTGGGAGCATGTGCGTACTTATAACTCTAATCACATGTTGGACCAGTGGCCAAATCCTTACTCCTACCTAAGAGTCAAAATGTTTATTTTTCACCAAATTCCAGCTGGTCACTGACGATATTTGATGGATGAGGCCTTTGCCAGGTAATTGACAGAACATTGCTGGAAAAGCAGTTTACATTTTGGAAAACGAAGTGATGCTTCCCAATATGTCCCGAGGATCTGTTGAGAAGCCTGTTAACAAAATTCTTTTCAGACTGCAACTGGGAATGATTGCTGGTCTGATTAATGTTTATCTGGGGGGAGCTGAGGAGAAGACATTTGGGTGCCTGAGTAGAAATCAGGCAGACAAGGCTGCACATGGCACCGATCACCAGAGCTGGGTAGAAAATAGGATTCCATGATTTCCCATAGTCAGGATCTAGAGAATGAAACAGAGGTGCATTAAAGCGAACGTTTCCTTGGCAAGGTTGCAATAATGTGTGGGAAACAAAAAGTAAAATCTGAGCCTAAGTTCAAACAAAGTGCAGTGAAGTAGGCACTTAAAGTACTGAAGGCTCAGGCCACCTGTGTAAATTACTGGAAATATCTCGTTCCCCATTATATTTGCTTTCTCTTTCCTCCCCAGCTCCCTCTCCATCAGGTGGTGACTAATGGTGACAGTCATTAACAGGTTTGTCTGTGCAAATAAACTTGACTTTGTGTTTCAGTTGTCCTCTTTCCAAGTGAAGGAGAACACAGGATCTCTGGTGGTGTTAAGTTATCCATTCTGGAAACACTCAGTAAAGCAAGCTCTTTGATATTTAAGATCTATTATTGATGTAGAAATTCTAAACTCTTCCATTTGTGGATAGGCTGTAAGGGTTTTTTTGCCCCCTCTTAATATGGGGAAAACACTTCACTAAGTACCAGAGTGTGAGACAAGACAGATTGTCAGACTTCATCCAGAGAAACCATTAGAGTTTGGAGTATCTCTGTGGCTGCACTAAGCTGAGGACCATTCCCAAATCAAGACAGCTGGCCATGGAGCACGCGGAAAAAGGGAGATACATTCAGGGAATAAAATGCTGGAGGAGATTTCAGCAGGAAACTGAACCTGTCTGTGCTATGCTGGATGGAAATGGGTTTAAAAGGGCAAAATAAACCCATAAAACTGTTCAGCTAATCAGAACTACAGCAAGAGCCAAAACATCCTTATTCATTTCACACTGATGACAGCTCAGGAGGACACAGCAGAGCAATCACCACCCTGCCCAAGCCTGACATTTACCGTCTGGCACATCAGGAACGACCTCTGAACCAAGTGAAGCCATTCCTGGAAGAGTCCTATTACCTGGAATGTGGGAGAATTAAAGGCGTCTGCTACTGATTCTCGGTCATTCCAACAGAGAAAAGCAGCAATTTGTTTTTATAAATTACGACTAAACCGTGTGGAAAATGTGTCAGGCTAAAGGCTGGGCTTCTCTCCCTTGCTCCTATTTCTATTATCCTCACAGGTTTTCCAGACCACATTCACCATCAGCAAGGGGCAGATTTTAATGACATCTGTAAGCCAAAAATAAAACCCCCGCATTCTGAACTTCATGCCTGAAAGAAAAACACCTTTGATTACAGAAAAGTTTGGGAAAATTTGTCATCTCTAGGCAAACCCTGAAGCAAAAAATTACTCACATGCTGTTCGGGGGCCCGATGTGAAGAGAGACAATGGCTGCAAACTTCGATTAATCAATAGGACACCCACAACGACAAACGTTTGTGACTCAGGTGGCCATGCTGTGTGCCCATTTCCCCTCTTTCCATAAAAAGGCAAGGCTAGGACCACGCAAACCATTTATAGAATCCCAGCAACCTGGTAGAACTTCATATTTTCTACAAGAACTGCACTGAAGTTGTGAAAATGAGATAAATGGAATACAGTGGGGAGGTTATCTATTTCCTAAAGCTTTTTTGTGCCAGATAGAGTGGAATACTGGTACACAATTAAAGCATGGGCCAAAAACATGGAAGAAGAGTAAAGAAATATAGATGTTTATGTGGTCACCATCTTTCTACTTAGGTATTACCATAGAATCACAGAATGGGTTCGGTTGGAAGGGATATTAAGATTATCTGGCTCCACCCCCTGCCATGGGCAGGTACACCTTCCACTATCCCAGGCTGCTCCAAGCCCCATCCAACCAGGCCTTGGACACCTCCAGGGATGAGGCAGCTTCTCTGGGTAACTTTTTGCAGTGTCTCACCAAGGTGGCAGTGAAGAATTTCTTCCTGTTACCTAATCTAAACCCACTGTTTTTCAGTTTGAAGCCATTCTCCCTTGCCCAGGGACCCTGGGAAGGCTGTGACAGACGCTGCTCCTGTTCTGGGATGTCCTACGGTGTCTTCTGAAAGCTGCTGTCTATCCACACTTCAGTACTGGGACAAGGAGAGGCAAACACACAGGCACACGCCAAGCACAGGAGCTGGGTGAGCACCTGTGTGAGTGCAGCTGTCCTAATTTTGCTAAATACAGCCCTTATCAGTGTCTGCATCTAATATTGCTTTGGGCCAATTGATAAGTTGGGTCTGGACCCATCCTGTTCCTTTCTAGGAACACAACCCCACAAGCAGCCCCATCAATTCACACTGTGCCCATCCTTTATCGAGTGATCGCTCAGGTGGGAGCACGGAGGGAGAGAGGAATGTCACATCTCCCCACGCTGCAGCAGGTTACCTCATCAGATCCCTGCCAGTCTGACTCACACCAAAACAGACCATAACTGCACGAAAATACACTTCATGTATAGCAAAGTGCTCCTGTACAGCTCCTCCTGCCACCACACATTCCAGCACGATTAATCCTCGTCAGGTGAAAGACTTCGCTGCTAATATGTGCATTTGGGAGCCAGCCAAATCCAACAAGGTTCATGCCATCAACAATCTCACTGACTTCACCTCAGTGTTGGTGAGGATAAACTCCTCTGTGTTTATCTTCCAACTGTGGGTGCTACGAGACAATGGATCTATTTATATTGTTTATAATTAAGGTGCTTATTAAAAAAAAATAAAGGGGAGACAGTGAGTTGCTAAGGCAGACATTGGAAATTTCTCCACCCAGAAATCCCCTGGCCCATTTTAACTTTCTTTTATTAACAATTCTCAACTACCAGGTGCCAGGAACGCGGGGAAATATTGGGTGACTTCTCCTTATCGGGAAAAAAGTTGATAGCAATGTAAGCAATACTCCTTTTCCTGGCTGGGCATTGAGGGTGCCAGAGAGGGGCAGAAGTCACTGAGATCTACTCCGGCTTCGTCCCTGTGAAACACACAGCAGCACTTAACTGAAAGGGAGTTTATTTATAAAAACTCTATGGCAAAGAAAGCACCTATGAATTTTCCCTGGCTCCCAAATGAGAAGAAATCTATTCCCCTCATATAAATATCAAGCTCCACATTGTACAGATGACATTCTATTGACCATGGCTTAAAAATTCATATTCCCATTATTTTGCTGTTTTCCACAGGGTTGGGATAGAAGCAGAACTTGTCACGTACTCAGCTGCCATTTTGGGTTCTAATTCTGCCTTTATTCCTCTTTGGACAATTATCTGAGCCTGCTCTTAAAGATCTTTGAAAAATGGATGCAGGGCTTCTGCTTCCACTCTTTCACTTAAACATGGACTTCATTTATTCTTCTGAAACTGAAATCCATGTGTTTGAAATTATTAACTTAAGAATGGGCATAAAGGGAAATGTGCAGAAGCCAAACTCATGCATCCACACTTTCAATTTTTCACTTTCAGACGAAAGCAACAGTTCTGCTCAAGAATGCGCAGCAGTGTGGGAGACAGGCTGGATAACGACTGCAGCTCGCCAAACAAGCCGGATTCCCGGTCTGTGGGAAAAGAAGAGTTCTTGGAATTGGTTCCAGCCCAAATAGGACAAAAAAATATAGAGAAAAAATAAACACAACAAACCCCCAAATCCTCAAGAGCTGGAAGCTTGTTGGATCTTTTCCAGTAAAAGTGACTAAAAGAGACACTTCATGCAGCCACAAAGGTCACACAGTGATGCTGCTCCCGGGGCAGATGTCACCAGGCCACCCATGTCCAGAAGCTCCCCTTGTCCCTCATTTCAGGCAGGACCTGCCAAACCTAGCCATGAGGCAACACTTCCTTTCTTCCTCAGAAAATTTCCAGTGAGCAGCAACAACTGTGCTTGCGACAGCATGCCCTCATCTTGGACAGCAGAGATAATTTGAAAAACAAGGAGTAATCAGGGCTTGCTGTCGCCACTAAGATTACCCAGAACAGGGACTCTATGCTATACTAATATGCTAATTAATAGCTAACATTCAAAATTGATATCACTGTCTAAAAATTAAAATTTAACTTCTTTTCTCCAACATTTAAAGCCTCTAAAAATGGGTTTAACAAGCCTGTTAACAGGACCGGATTTTTTGTGCTGGCATTGGTGATTCAGACAAAATCCCGTTATTTTAAACAGTAAAATCCCATTGAATCTCCATTAGGAAGTCTAGTGGAAAACCCCACTGGATTATCATTTGACGTCAAATCTGGCACAACACAACCTGGAGACATCTGACTCATGGTGTTAGGAGAGACTTGGAAACTTCCAAGGAGTCTTTCCAGTTTTTAAACCAATTAAATTCCCTGGGAAAGAATGAATCTGAAAACAAATTCGTCTTGAGAAATTTTTGAGTGAACTCATTTGGGAAGGGATTGGCCTTCTCTTATGGAACTGGTTGGGAATTCCCAGTTAGATTTTATGGAGGATGAAAATGGACATTCTGAGGTTTTTGGTATCTCTAGTTGGTAGTTTCCTATAAATGGTGATTAATAATTTATACTTAAGAACTCTGATGATTAACTGACTTGGGGTTTTTTTGTCTGTTTTGTTTTATAAACAGCAAAAAAGTAAAAGCTTAGAGAATTCATTAATTTCCTGGTATATTCATTCGTATTCATTAATATCCTGATGTAGGGCATCAATAACTGGATCTAATTTATAAATATATACACACACACACAAACTGTATCTAGGTTTATCCCAGCATAAAAACCATTTTTCCCAAAACCACATTTCCTTTCACAAGTTTCCTTATCCTAATTCACAGCCTGGTTCATTGTAAGAAAATTTTGGTAGCACTGGAGGAAATAATGGTTGTTAAAAGAATACAAAGTTGCTTTGAAAATAAAAAAAAAAAAAAGAAATTCTGGTTTAGACTTTTTCACACACATAATTTTCAATATTCTTTGTCTATCAGTGCATTAGTGGGAAATAAGATATGCAAGTCACACCAGCTCCTTATCATTATCAGATTAGGCAATTCACACACCTATGGGAAGAACTACTTCCAGTTTAAACAGGTATAAAAGGAATGTGGATTTCAAATCTTAGATTCGTGTTCTGGCATAAGAAAAAGCTGCTACCAAAATGGTATTTCAAGCTCACATGTTTGGGGCTTTCTTTCATAAATCTCTTCCTGACAATAAATAAGATGCAATGGAACCCAAACTTTTCTTGGGTGTGTTTCACCAGTTTTAATCCATCAAATCTTCACGTTTAAAGCTTCTTATACCCCTTGACAGGGCTGTTTATTGGGATTTGTTACCCAGGTATAGGTTGAACTCTCAGGAACAAGGACAAGGACTTGGTAATATGAAAGTGATGATCCCGCTGCCTCAGGAACAAACACTTGAGCTTCTCCAAAAGGACTTTTCCCTCTTCTTTGGGATAAGGCTTTTGTAAGGGCTGTGTCACAGACTCATCAACTTTTTTGAATCAGAGTTTCCCTTGGCTTCATGAATCAACTGTTTCTGCTCTTGCAACAGCTTTATCTCCAACCATGCTTTTGTCAGTTAAAGGAGGACAGAGGAACCTGTCTGCCTGAATTCAAAGCCCGGATGACGGCCTGTGACCAGTGCCAAGTCATACCAGGTTGTCATCAATTTACCCGGTAAAATCTTTTGCTTCCTTATTTTAAACACAGCAGTATGACTATTCCACCTGAAAGAGGAAATGTTCAAAGCCTTCAATTGTTGCCATATCTCATCGTTCTTTCATTTTTGTGTGTGTGTTTTTTTTTTAACCACATTGACCATGGCTCGGTTGTATTCTGTAGCAAACTTCTTACTCCCATTGGTACCTAAAAGTTCAGTAGAAAGGATAAATTCTATTCTAAATCAAATCTATTGTATTCTAAAACAAATATATGTCAATTCCCTGATGACGATACTGACCAGAATGACACTGGTTTCTGCACCTCTGAGTAACAGCACAAAATTTTTATTACACATCTCCATTACCTTAAATAGTTTTAAAATTCAGTCTTCTGAAGCCAAAGTCCTTAAGCACAGATACAGCTACAGTTTTTTCAAAAAGGTGAATCCTCCAGTGACTCATGAAAAAAAAATGTATCTCTCACTGTGGAAAAATATAGTTAGGGAATGATTGAAGGGAGAAGGTGGAACTGAATAAATCTTGTCTGACTTTTTCCTTATATCACGTAAGGGATGCAGACTTTTTTAATACATTACACACTGAAGGCATGATTGGCTAGCCAGAATTTGCCTAAATAAGGTGCTGTGCATAGTCTCAGGAATTTTAGCAAGCCCTTTTTGTTCCTCCACATCAGTAACACTCCTGGAAACGCCTGAGTGTTTCCACAAACAACATTCCCATTTGTCATCTTTGCAGAAGGAAAGCATCTAGAACCATTTCAGAAGCAAACAGTATTTCCTCCAACATTATTTACAAAAAATTATTCGATTTCCCTAAAGTCCATTGTAATAAAATTTCCATATGGTAGGGCCTTTTTAAAACAAAAACAAAAACAACAAACTGAATTATCCTCTCTGTAGAGTTATATCTCACTTCAAGGAAAAAGAAAACCAGCTTTTTCTCCTGACACCCCAAAAATGTGCCAAGGCATATGTTTTAATTCCTGGCCCTGTTACATTTGGCAGCTTCGTGTTCTCCCCTTGTTTTATAATAATATCTAAATTAAAATTAATTACTTGGCATCTTGATTCAACTTTGTATCCTTGGCACTGCCACAGATAATTAGCTTGAAGGAAGTTTCGCCGAGGAGAATCGTGGAATCACAGAATCATAGAATAACCCCACAGAGTACAGAATGTTGTGGGTTGGTAGGAGATTATCCAGCTCCAATCCCCCTGCCACGGGCAGGGACACCTGCCACTGTCCCAGGCTGCTCCAAGCCCCATCCAGCCTGACCTTGGGCACTGCCAGGGATCCAGGGGCAGCCACAGCTGCTCTGGGCACCCGGTGCCAGGGCCTGCCCACCCTCACATTTTCTTCCTGCTCTGTGCTCTCGGTTAGTATTTATTTGCATAGATATTCATAATCAATAGAAATCATCAATCCAGAGCTGATGGAACAAAAAAGAAAGGCACACTCCAGACAGACTGAATCCACAATCTCTCAGCAAGCCTTTAATGCAAGAAAGGTATGGCAACAGGAAAGCAGGAACAGAAGCAAAGAGGACTGGAATGGGAGCACTGGAAAGGAAAAGCAATATGAAACACAGGAGAAGAAATCGTAAATAAGCTAGAAAGATGGTGGTTCAGGTAGAAGGAGCTGTTCAGGGGAATGGTTAATGAAAGGAGTGAGGGAATGAACCAAAGAAAGGGAAAAAAGGCACAAAGAAATGGAGTTACGGTTGTTGTGAGATGCTGAGAGGAGAGATTCACTCAGAAACAAAATTTTATAATGAATATCTCAAGGCCAGTGTTTACAGGCAGGAATTTTTGACCCAACGTTTCCTGATTTTCATTTGCAATTTTCAAAATTTTCTAACACATAGTACGAAAGCAGCTGCTCAGAATGTCTGCTCCTGGATGGCATGACATCCAACCCACCTCAGGGGGCAGAAGAAGCCCAAAAAATCTGCCCCTAAAAAGGTACCTCCAGCCCACACAAAGGAAAACGTGTGGATGTTTCCAAGTGTTTGCAGCTTGAGTTGTATCAGCACCCACTGGAGGGACGCAGAGTGAGCCTTCTGCTCCAGCAGTGTTTCTGCAAGGCTGGGGAAGCCTCACAGTCTCCCAAGCTGAACATTTTGCCATCCTAAGTTGAACTGCTGTGGAGTCATGAATGGAGCAAACCCCAGGTTTTACGTTACATCATTCGTGATGCTTCCGGTGTTTCACAAACTATGTCTTGATTCAGAAGGTATTCTGGTGGACAAACCCTAAGGGTACAGAAGCAGAAAATCCTCTCCTCAGTTTTCTTGAAAATGAAATTCCATTCTCTCCCAAAATTACTCAGAGCAAGCCACATCCTCCCAGCACCGTGTGAGGATGTAACACCGCACGATGTTGTATTCCTAAAAACATGATGAAACTGCTTAGGATGTTTCAATCCCTGGTCCAAATTTAAGCTTGACCACCTCAAATGCATTCAGAGATCATGATAAGTCAACCATGAAACCAGATGAATGTCTGCATCCTGCCTGCCAGTAAATAAGGTATTTCCAGCAACAAATTGGTTTGCCAGACACACAAATGTTTGATTGCCATTGCTTCATAAAAGGCACAATGAATGTTTGAAAAGAAAAATCCTAATAGATAATCCAGCCTTGAAGAATAGAAGCAAATATCACTCATATTAATCCCAACAGCTGTCAGACTGAAATTAGCAGTCTATGGATCCAATGCCATGAGCAAAAAAATGTCATCCCCTATGCAAATCACGTTATGAAATATCCAGGAATAAAACCTCTTCCGTCTACTGACTGTTAAAACAATACCAAGAAATCACTGCACGTAACATTTTCCGTGTATCAGAATGAATAAATTAATAAAGAATATCCCCAGTTCACACCACACCTGTTGAATGAGATCTTTATGACTGTTCAGGTTTAACATCAGGAGCGTGGGCTAAGAATGCAAATGTGTTGTGAGAAAGAATTCAGGAGTGAAGATGAATACCCAAGTGATATTTTTATGTTGTCTTCTAAAAATCTTGAAGAAAGAAGTTAAAATGAGGAGAAACGGGGAAAAAATTACCTCAGAGAAGCTGTGGCTGCCCCAACTCTGGGAGTGCATAAGGTCAGGTGGGTGGAGCAACCTGGTCTGGTGAAAGGGGCATGGCAGGGGGGTGGAACCAGATATTCTTTAGGGTTCTTTCCAACCCAAACCATCCCATGATTCCATGATTTAAGTTTTGCATTTGTATTAAGAATGGCCCTGTTGTAGTGAAACAACCTGGAGATATCAATTAATACAAACCAGTAACTGGTGACAGTTGTATAAATCATTGCTGAACAGCCTATTACACATTTAAAAGTACACACTAGTGCATATTTAATTCCACAAATCAAAAATTTTTTTTTTCAAACAGATATATTTTTAGGCCACCAACACACTGTGAGAAAGCTTAGAAAACTCTAACACAGCAGAATGTACACTGGGGACTAATCTCCTTTTAAAATCTTTACTAACATCATCAAAATACAGGACATGAAACTATCTGTGTGTAAAAAACAAGTTATTTCCACTGCAGAAAAAAACCCACACCAACAACCAAGCAGCACAAACAAAGAAAATACAAACAAGGTGAGGAGGAGATGTAAAATGGATTAAGGAATGCTCTGAATGATAAAGAATTATGTGGCAATTGGGGGAAAAGCTGTTGCCGTTAACTTTTCATTTCCAGAACGCATTTATGTAGGTCTCAAAAAAGCCTGAGGCATGGCATTCTTCTCCAGTTCGGGAGTTTGGGGTAAGTTTTTTTTCAAGGTTAAGGGACGGGTGGCTGGGCAAGTTGGATGCCTCTGAAACACAGTTCCACTTTAATTGTTTCTCCACTCCATTGTTTGACTTGTTAATCTATGCACCATGCTGAGGAATAAAGTGTTTAATACAGATATTAAGGCAGCAGACAAGTTTGGTGGGCGTATTTTATAGTGAAAACGCTGCTAGAGAGAATAAATCCCATTTGTTTTGTTTCAAACAACAAATGTGTAACTCTGGAAAGGTAAATGCATGTTAAAATGGGTTCTAGTGGGTTTTTAAAGCCCTTCTCAGCTGCCTGGATGCAGCAAGGCAGGAATTTCCACAGTCTGTGGGTGCCACCTGCTGCCCATCTCCAGTGCTGGATCCCTTCATTCCAGCGCCCTCCCTGAGCGCTTTTCAGAACTGGAATTTATTTCAAATAATTGCAACTGACACAGAATATTCACTGGAAAATCCTCCGCTAATCAGCGCCAGGGGAGAAAATTTCTCCAGCATTCCCATCTCATAAGAAAAATGATCAATATCCTTCCCATGTAAGGAATCCTTACCTCCAGACCCCTTCACCTCACTGCTGTCACAGAAACATGATCTGAAGTGCAGCTTTCGTAGCACAGATGTCAAAGAAGCTCCTCATGCAAGGACAGGCTCAGCACGGAATTACAAAAGTGCTCTCAGAATAAGGCACTAAAAACTCAAACGAGCCTGAAAGAATTCGGGGGCTCATCACCCCTGAGATCCAAAACAAATTTTCTATAAGTTTACCTGGAAAAATCTCTGCCATCTCAGCCAGGATTATTTTTCACGGGCAGAAAAAATCCATTATTACTGCTACTACTTCTGTTTCCTGTCTGGGTAAGATCATTATCAGAGTTACAGGGCTACATCAAAGTTTGAGTGACGGATTTAACACAGGGTTTTGATTTTGCCCAATGTCACTGTCACTGTCACAGTGCCTCTGTCCACCCTCTGAGGGCACCATCCCTCTGGGATGCTCATCCAAGGCAGAAGGATTGGGAGATGGAGGCTAAGGAAGCTGAGGACTCTGGGAACATGTGAGAAATAATAAAAATCCATGATCTGCTTCCAGGAAACACAACAGATAAGGAATATGGACTCAATCCCTTGTGCTAAAATTCATATTCTGTTCAGGTAGCTGCTCAAATCCTGGTGTTTGCTGAAGGTCAACTGAGGCCTGGATTTATCAGCTGTGGAAATCTTTAGAGCAAGGTTGTTTATGCTCAGCAGGTGTGGCATAAATTGTAAAATGCAAATTAAGCCAATGCTGGGAGTTTAAAGAGATGATAATTAGTAACAAACAATATTATAGTACTGTAGGCCTAGGATTTAGCTTTAAAAAGGCATTTTCAATTGCAGATTTCTAGGAATATTCAGCACTGTTTTCTGTTTTTTAATCCATTGTTAATAGCACACTCTGATTTATTTCAGCCCAGTAATGTAGACAAATTACACTAATAAATGGACAAAGTAGCCAAAAAGAAATGAAAAAAACCCACTTTTCGTCTGTATACACTGAATTTAGATTTTTGTTTTTTTTGAGACTCTCTAACATATCTATCAACAGGGTAGTTTCAAGAAGTAAATAGTATCATTCCTTTCCATTTTTCAGCTCCCTTTCCTGATCATTTCTTTAAGGACAAATACAATTCCCTGTCACTTCAGCCTGAACTCTGCCACCTTTCCCAGGGCTCCTCCTGCAAAAGATCTTATTGCATGAAGACTATTAGGAAAAGTTTTTTCCTATTAAATATATTTTGCTATTAAATAGATAAATGTTTGCTATTTATTCAATATTCAGTAAAAAACTTGAATCTAATATTTTTGTAGGGTTCCCTCCATGATGTCAGAATTCTGAACTGAAGAGCAGGACCATAAACAACTTATGAAAAAAAAAATAAATGAAGCTACCTTCCTCTTTCTCCAGGAGCAGCTGAAATAGGAGTGTTACTCTGGAGTTTTATTTCAGAATGCTCTGGCTTAAGCCTTTCATTTTTTTATTGTCAGAGAGAAGGTGACAACTGTTGGAACAATATGAAGAGGAGAATAAAATTCTCATAAAAAGGAAACAAACAAACAAACAAACAAAAAAACCCCCCAAAAAAACTAAACAAACCAGGAAGTGAAGGAAGATCCCATGAAAGCAGCAAGGAGAGGATAAAAAGTGGCGATGACTCAAGTTTCCTTTAAAAAAAAAAGAAAAGCTGAGAGCAGATAGAGTGAGAAAGTTGTTAGGAAAACTGTCACACCAAGCAAAGAACACTGCTCAGATCCCAGAGAGCCTCCTTGTACATCCCAGATGCTCATCAGCAAAAGGAGTTTAAAAACTCCATGTCATCCTGCAGCTCAGAGAGGAGTGGGATATGTTTTCATCCAGCATGATTTAATGTTATTTGAGTTGACCTATTTCCTTCAGTTTCCCTTTTAAGGGAAGCTTGGATTCTGCAGAAAGCAAGAGGGCTTTATTCCATGTTCTGCCAGGAACCTGCTTTGTGTCTCTGATCATATATCTATTTTTCTTTGCCTCTGTTTACCTTCTCATTCATTTTCCTGGCTTTCGGCTGGGCCTCCAAGGGCTGGAAGAGAAATTAATGTCTTCAGTACCAAACTGAGAAATGCAGGGAGCAGAGGAAAGGGGAAATGACTCTGGATTACACGCAAATTTCTCGTATTATTTATTTTATTCCCTTTTTTTTCCCGAACCAATAGAAAAAGCCAGGAAGAAAAGTAATCTCGAATGAAAAATCTGACTGAGCATAAGACACTTTGTTGAAGTATTGCAGGAAAAACATCGGAAATGAGCAGCAGCCCTGTAGCCGATGCTTGCTCCCTCACCCACGGAGCAGAACTCTCCCACGGGAGTACCAGGAGAGCAGAATTACAACTGGGTGTCCCAGCTAAATTTGGGCATTTTGCCCCATTAACACAGCCTGGAGAGGGTTTGATGACCTTAAATATCACCTGGACTGAAGGAAAATGGCTCCTCAACTTCATGGCGAGGACACCCAACTTTCAGCCTCTGCTTTGCTGTGTTTGGAAAGGGGAAAGACAGCTCTGATGGCAGTTAGCCTGGGAATTGGGGGGCTTCCCAGGAAAGTGCGGGAGAGGGCAGAATTCACCCTGATTTCACACATTTTAGATAAAGCACTTTCGAACAGCAGGGTCTACACTTCCAGATTGCACCCTCTGTGCTGAAGAGTAAATGTGGATGTAGAGGACAAGCATTTACCTCAAGTACTGGTGTTTTCACGGAGGGATCACCTGAGAATTATCATTAAAATCCAAATTCAGCATACAACCTTCACTCCTATCAATAAAATCAAGCACGAAAACTGTGCCAAAATGAAAATTCCCCTCACAAAATTCAAAATAACAACATCGAATGAAAGCAGACAATTAATACAAATATGGGGAAAAAACATTGCACAATTGTTTCCTGCCCAGTTGTTTGTTTGGGAACAAACCTGTACCCATAACCAAGACCTTGCTCCTTTCCACTGCTGTCCTCCCTTTCCACTGTGGAAGTGTTTTGTGCTAGTGAGAAGCTGCTACTCAACAGTAAAATATCTGGAAAACATCTCGAAAAAATAACTACAAGTGAGCAGGTAACAAGTGCAAAGGTGTATTTGCAGAACGATATTTCTGACTCACTAACCCAGCTCAGAATTAGGTTCCACGCCTGGCATAGCATCACTTAAAATATGAGACAAAGCAAACGAAATTTAGGTCTTTTTTTCAAGCAGCCTTGACCAAAACATGTTTGAGTGACTGAATCCGAAAAATAGAGTAAATAAGCAAAAGAACAGTCACCTGCGGTGATTTTCAGGCATGCATGATGTGTTGTGCAGGAAAAAAACTGTGTTTTATTTGCACATCAATTAGTACAAAGCACTTCTTTCTTTATATCCTTTCTTTATATTCTTTCTTTACGTGCTTGCTGCCTGAGCAAGTGATGGTGCTGACAATGCCTCTATCTAAGAAAATATTTAATACCTAGTGAGCTTATTTTCCCCAGTCTCCGATCACAAATGACTTGTGTGATCATCGTCTCCGGCAGCAAGGCAGGAACCAAAGGGAGAGGCCAAGCTTTTTTATGTTGGGTCATTTTTCTTCCCCCAACAATATTGCTGCTCTAATAGAGAAATCTCAGAAAAGCAAAGTCTGCACTCTATTCTCTGAGACTCAGCAGATGTCTTTAAAACACTTAGTCTATTAAAGCTTATAAAGCATGATTAATGACCTGAGAGCTGCTGATCTGAGGTGAAAGACTCAGCAGAATTTGCCCAATGGCTTTTGCAGATTTCTGTGCTCTACATTAGCAACCAGAACCATCAGCGTAATTATTTCACAGAAGCTCGGATGCAACGCTCAAAAAACCTCTCCAAAACACTAAAAAGCAACTCAACAAGCAAAGGTGAAGGGATCTGCAGCTCCAAAGTCCCAGTTTCTGTTTGCTCCTTCACTTTTTTCCTGTGGTGGTGCAGCCAGAAATTTATGTATTTGTTTATTTTCATAAGACCCTACAAGTTTTAACCAATTTAAAGAACTTTTTATCCAGATAAAAAGAAATGAATTTTCTACAGACTTTTTACTCCACCAACGGCATGGGTAAGTGGCTTTCATGACAGACATTCCCCCATCAAAAACCAGCGCCCTGCACTGCTAATTTGTGTGGTGAAAGTATCACTTTGTTCATCTAACAAATAAAGTTCAGACAAGAAAATACATTCATTTTGTATTCCTTTCTCGATCTCTAAGGAAAGGGGAGTAATTTTGAGACAAATAAAGGCTTCTCAGCTAAATATCAAGGTCAAAACCATAAATATGGATGGAAATATGCTACGTGTTTGGTTAATTGACATATTTTTCTTATCATTCTACTCTTGAAGGAGTTGTTGCATGTTTTTTATCTACCTTTGCTTGCCTGATGAGTGACAAAAGTACTTAGAACCTTCAATTAGGGCATTATTTTTTGTTCTCAGGTTCACAAAATAAGCAGGTGTGCTATCAGGGCTAACTCGGAACTTGTTTCCAAGTCTCAGTAGCCTCATTCTATTTTTTTTTTTAACTAGCCTCCTTCGGTTTAAAAATGCTTCCTCTTGTCCAATCACTCCAGGCATTAGTAAAAAGAATATATATCTCTGTCTGTATATGAAAAAAATGGTGAAGATATTAAATAGTGCTGATCCCCGTACAGAACCTTGGGGGACAGTACTTGTTACCGGTTTCCACTTAGCCATTGAGCTGCTGACTGTTGAAATCAGCCATCCAGACAATTCCTTACCCACGTCCCACCCCATCCATCAAACCCATGCCTTTCCAATTTATCAGCAAGGGATGTTGGGGGTGACCTTGCACAAATCCGAGTAGGTGAGAAAATGTACATTAATTAATGGATTATAATGGCAGTGCTTTCCAAACTGAACTGGGGAGTTCTCACCAATTTTATCTATAAAGCCAGTTTTCCCAAATTCAGATTAATCAACAAATAAATTGCAAATAAGAATGGAGTAAGACATAGAGAAAGGAGAAAACTTCTTTTTTTCGTGGTAACCTCCTCTCCAGGGCCATCTGAGCGTGCCCTTCCTGTTCTCTGACTACACAGTCTTTTGCCAGAGGCCTAAGCAACCCCTCTGCTCGCACCTTACCTTGATTTATTGGTCCTGACCCTTCTGAAGTCTCTCATGAGCTCATGAAATCTGTACAGGAAGGTTTCCCAATCAGAAAAACAGGGAAAGAACTGAAATGATGAAGGAAACAACCACGGGGTTTACCTAAGAATAAGAGGGAAAAGGAGAAAGACATAAAATTATGACGCTGCTTTCAGATTACCTAAACTTGTCCTAGGCAGTATTTAAACTGTCTCCATTACACTTGGTACCACACAGGCACCATATGTCTAAATATGTAACAGTGATTAAAGCTCCTTTTACATAAAAGCATCGCTTTGCATTCAGACTCCGAGATTCAAGTTCATACATATTCTTTGGCAAACAGGACCAGCAACGTGAATTCCATTCAGCTGTCAAAACCAGGAGGATTTATGGACAGATCTTGTGAACTTTACTCTCTCAAGTCTTTTCCTCTGAATGGGATTTGTGATTGAGTAAACCTCCAGGTTAGAAGTGGATGGGCGATGTTGTCTTTACAAGCCAGCTTGAAAAGAATTAGGAAATTGAGAGTACTTGGTGCCCTTGAATGGTTCTCAAAGCCTTTTGTATTGAGGCAATTAAGCAGCCAGTTTAATGATCCCCTAGCCCCAGGCAGGGGCACAGGGCTTGTCCTCCTCCCGTACAAAGCCCTCCTTTGCTGCTTCCAGCAGTGGCAGCAGCTTGCCTGACAAACGGCACAAGATGGGGTTGATTTCTGGCACCACCAAGTTCCAGAGGCACTACGAGACGCTGGAGGGAAAACAGATTTCAAGGTTTAGGAGCTAATGGCCTTCGCCAGTCACGGTTGTCTTCTCCCTTCTGAACAAGGCACCCCCTGTTAGCAGACACTTAAGAGAAATGGTGGAAAAGCTGTCACATGAGAGTTATTCTCATGACAAAAGCAATTTGTAATGTTTCCTATCCCCTCCCCTCCAGCATCTGCTCATTCCTGCCCTCCTGAGCTGTAACAGCCCTTCCCAACATCTGAGCTCATCCTGTCACCCAGATTGCTGGAATAATCCATATTTGAGGGGAAGGGAAAAACCCACACATGCATACACACCTAGTTCAGGATAAAAAATAATGGGGAAACAGGGAGCAGGTGCTTTGTTTTTTCCAGTCCCGATTATTCCAGTGAATTTCTTTGCCCTGCACTCCAACAAACAAATGCATGAGAGGTAAACTGTGCTGCACAATGTGATACGAGACGCTAGGCAGCTGGGAAAAGTCCCTGTAACCACAATCCACATCTTTTTAAGGAAACAGGAATATTTCTAGGAGCACCAAACAGGTGCCCGTGGGCCCAGGGATTTGGGGGTCTTTGGGTTTACCTTCAGCAGTGTTCACCTTCAGCAGGGCTCCCAAAAAGGCACAGGAAGCTGTCAGAGGGAGATATTGGACACTTAGGATGCAATCAGCAGAATAGATCTATCTGGCTTTTCAAATTAACACTGTCAAAATCGTGACCAGGAATAATGATGACAGCCTTGGATGTGGAAGTTACGACGTTCTGAGATAGAAAACATTCAAATACTATACACAGGCAAAATAAAACACTCCTTCGAGTTCTGAGCAGCTACAAAGTCACAGAAAGAAGGACAATATTTTATCAGAATGGCCGAAGTTTCCAAGCTTCCAGGTGCATGAAACTCCTTGTTAACTTTTTTCACCGGTGCTTGCATGTCTGATTTTAACTCCTTAACTTTTATTTCTGCATGAAGTCCGTCTGATTATAATGCCTAAATCAGATCCAAACTCGCACAGATGTGCCAGAATAAAAACAGCCAGGCCAAGTTGCTTCCATGGCCAGGATAACAGCCTGGTAAGCTGTGAGGCCTCGGGTTCAGGTCATACCACGGTGGGGCTGTGACCTCTTCAAACTTCTATTGCAAAATTGTCTATTCTTTGATCCCTGAGGCACAGACTCTTGAGGGCATTTGTCAGAAAAGGGATAACAGATCACTCTGGGCAGTGAAACCCTGCTCAGCCACCCGAGGAGACTGCCTCTTTCTGCCAAATTCCAGCTTTTTGGACACTCCTCAGCAGCTCAGGACATGCATAAGCACATATGGTGAGTGTTACAGGAGGTTTTTTTAACCCAGGCACTCTTTGAGCTGAATAGAACTCGTGAAGGAGCTGTAGGCAAAACATGATGGATCACCTGCACGCTTTCCTTGCCATGCTTCTTTCGTCACTGCGGGATGTGCTCGAGATCAGCTGCCCTCAAGTCTGCCTTTGGCTGAGAGCCTCTCCCCTGCTGTTGTTTTCTTCCTCTCAGCCTGACAGGACTCCCTCAGCAAGGAAACCACATCCCTGCCGTTCTCTGTTGGGAGAGTTCCCATCCTCCGCTCTCTCGTCCTGTGCAGAGGAGCCTGCTGAAACTGATTTTCCCTCTCAGTGTCAGCCATCCTGCAAGGAATTGAGCAGACCAGAGCGTGACATTTTGTCTCCAGTAAATGTGAGGGTAATTTAACTCGATGACTGTAAAAAAATAATGTAACAGAGTAGAAGCTATGGGTAGGAAATTACAGCACAGAATTGATGTTTTCTATTAAATACCATTAAGAAGACTCAGATCTGGCTACCTGTGCTGTCTGGAACGGCTCTGAGAGGGGGACAGAAAGAGGGGCTGATTTCACGGCTCTGAGAGGGGGAAGGATTGATCACAGCCCTGTGCCACCTGCGATGACTACCTAGACTAAGATACAGACCTACAACTGGGCCTTGCCCATCCTCACCCTTTTTACTCCATGAAAACGTCCACAGGTGCAGATTTTGTGTTTAACAGCACTCTATCCAGTTCTTAGAAAGAGTTTTCTGTACTCCCGTGCTGCACGTTTCATATTCCGCCATCATTTGAAACTTTATGAAATTTCATTTTGTTCAATATCTTCAATATTCCTTCAATTTCCTCATGAAAAGAGGTTGTAGCCAGGTGTGGAGTGGCCTCTGCTCCCAGCTGACATGGGACAGCATGAGAGGAAATGGTCTCAAGCTGCACCAGGGGAAGTTCAGGTTGGACATCAGGAGGAATTTCTTCATGGAAAGGGTGGTCAGGCACTGGAAGGGGCTGCCCAGGGAGGTTTGGAGTCTCCATCCCTGGAGGTGTCCAAGCAAGGCCTGGACATGGCACTCAGTGCTCTGGGCTGGGGACAAGGAAGGTATCAGTCACAGACTGGATTTAGTGATCTTGGAGGCCTTTCCCAACCTAAATAATTCAATAACCCTGTCTGCCCAAGCTGTCTCCACTGGTATCACTCCCCTTGATATCCATTTATTGCGGGCAACTGTGCAAGGCCTGGACATGGCACTCAATGGCTGGGATGTGCTCAGCAAATCCTTGAGCACAATGCTCACATTGCTGGCCATTCCTGTGCACCTGAGGAGCTCCTGCCTGCTCGGGAGCACACTAAATCCATCTGCTGGGCTGGCCACAGCAGGAAGAGAAGACAAGGGAGCTGTTTAGTAGCTTGTGGATCCCTCTGGGCTGACGGGATCGTTCTTTGGCTGCTCAGGGTGGTGTCAGGGCAGCTTTGTGGCACGGGAAGGATATAAAATGTTCTAATAATGCTCCTGAGGGCCTGGCTGGAGGCACTGGTCAGAAAAGTAGGTCAGAAAGGAAATCTTGCTGCTCCAGACAGGGCAGTGGCAGCAGTCCATTGCACAGGCACAGGGTTTATGTAAGGCAGTGGCTGGGGCTGCTGCACTCTGACTTTCACAACCAGCACAAGGCTGGTGCTTTTTAAAAATGCCTTACTGCTCCACAAAAAAGCAGGAACCAGCTTGTGCATGAATGTAGAAGGGCAAACATATCCCCAGCACTACAGCATCCAGCATCTAAAGGTTTGAATACAGTTAAAGAACATTTCTGTCCCTCACTCACAAAGAACACTCTAAAATAGAGGCAGTAGCTTTGAAGGCACAACCAAATTGTCAGTAGTTATTCCTGTGGCCTCCTGCTCTATTCCCAGTTATTCCAGCATTTCTATGAGCCATCCCACGAGAGTACAGAGATCTTAAAAGGATGTAATCAGCTCCCTGGCCTCTCTGAAAGAGATATAACTCAGGGAAAGGGATGTCTCAGCTGTGTTCCCCAGCTCTCACAGGAATCACTATCAGCCATGTAACCAGGGAAGGTTGTGCTGTTCCCACATTTTCAGCCACCAAAGACCAATGATAGAGAGGGGCAGAGAGATACAGAAAGCATCACTTATGTCACAGGAGGTCCCACTCTAGTGACACACTGGGAGTTGGTTGAGACTGAGCCAGATCCCATGACAAAATAGAGAAAAGTGGCTTAAAGCAACCTGAATTTACCTCCATCACGTTTATCTGCATGCTGGGAAAGGCGTTCTGGGGTCTTCTTCATGCTTCAAGCTGCTTCTGGACTCCCCCTGATTAAATAAACAGATTGTGTTTAGAGACACAGCCTTTTTCAGGGAACTAAACAATAAAATGGACACTTCTGGGCAGCATAAATATTCGCCCGCCAGTGATTCTGCTGCTGGCCTGCTGACTGGGCTCTTTCTGGATCCTTGTTTTGAATATGCTCCAGTTTCCAGAGCCAGCACCTGAGCTGATCCCCAAGGGCAGCAGCACATGCTTGGCAGTGGCAGTACCCAGAGGCTAAAATGTATTTTGGAGTACCGGGACCTTCAGCACGTCGGGAAGTAACCAGTTTGGAAAACATTCTCTCACATTTAACAGCCTGCCTGGGACAGGCTGATCAAACAAAATGAGTCTCTTTCTCTAGTAAATATACCAGGTAAATGTATTCAACTAAAGAAACCCTCTAGTGGATCATGTGCACACTTATTTAGACATGGAGAAAGGGGAATATTTCATCCTGAATGCCTTGGGCTGTGCATAAACCTACCCCGGGCCAGGAACAACAACAGCCGAAAAATCAGCCATGGCCTCCAGTCCCTGGAGCAGCCCATTCCCTGCTTCAGAGTTTGCTTAGCAGATTTTCCCACTCTCCTAGGCCTGACCTTTCCCTTTTAGCCCTCTGCTGACTGTAAATGACCGGGGAGTGACTTTTCAGACTTTAACATCTCTCATCTCTCACAACGGGCCATTAATGCTGATGCCTATAAACACACAGACCATGGGGTTACTGGGGCTGTTGCACAGCCTGGAGTTAACACATTCCCTGCTACGCTATTAAAAGGCAATGCATTCCTTTAAATCTTATTTTGGACCATATTCATGGCTTGAAACGTCAGGGTGATGGCCACACAGAGCACTGAAGGAGCTGCGTAAATAGACTTTTAGAAATGTGGTGTCCTGTAAGGGAGTAAAATAAAAATTTCAGACTCTTCATGCGTGCAAGCATCAAATGATTATCAGAGACAGGAGTTTTAAGTAATGTGGAAAAAAATGGTTTAAAGAAAACAGTGTGCAAAAGCTAAAACAACAGATTTAGGGTAGCATTTTACATCTCTGATCAGTGCACATACCCGTCCAGTCATACTTTATCAAAATAATTTTACACCCATGAATCTAATAAGAAATGTTCATACATCAAAAATCTAGGAATCAGCAACAAAATTACTGTAAAGAGATGGCTTTGTAAATCCTGCCATAATATCTGAATTTTAGGAGCTTGGAAGTGCTCCTGATATTCACCAAAGAGCACGGTAATTATATTCACAGAAAATTGCTGAACTATCTGATTTGGGGGGAAAAAAAGTCTCGGTAAGGTAAAAGCAAACGGTTTTCTGCTGGCAGCAACAATGACAGGTGAGAGAAATGAGCAGCAAGGGTCAGGAAACAACTGATCTCTCTTTGGACATGGACTGAGATCTCCACCAAAATGTAAAGTGTCAGGAAATAAGCCATCTAATCAATCAAGTAGTCTTGGTATTCTTTCACATAATTTCATCAGAGTATTAAAAAATCAGCCATCCCTGTTCAATGGAAAATTTCAGCAGTTTTTGAGTCAGCAGAATCAATGTAGAGGCAGGGGAGCATGAAATAGCTCTGTTAGGCCTGGTACAGTGACTCCTGCTCTCCGAGTTCCAAAATTCCTCTCATACTGATCAGCAAAGTGACATTTTCTGTCTGAAAGTAACTTCTCCTGTGACAACTGACAGTGTAATCATTCATCCCACCCCCAAACGTGGCCGCAGTGACAGCTTCCTCCTTACTGCTCCCTTTCTTTGCAGGGATCCAGGAAAGTTCAGGAAAACCGGGCGTCACCTCTGGGAAGGGAGAGTTCCTGAGGCGCGTATAGCACAGAGATGGGTGCTGGGCTTGCACTCCTCCAAGATATCTCGATAATCAAAGTCAGTGGACAAACATCCCTGCTGAGGGACACCCAGACTTATTAGAAAGGATAAGGAAGCCAACAGGACAGCCGGAGAGAGACAATTTACAGGAGCATGGAGTGACACGGCAAGGGGAAAGGGCTTCAAACTGACAGAGAGGAGGTTTAGAGTGGGAATTAGGAGGAAGTTCTTCTCTGGGAGGATGGGCAGGCCCTGGCACAGGGTGCCCAGAGAAGCTGTGGCTGCCCCTGGGTCCCTGGGAGTGACCAAGGCCAGGTTGGACAGGGCTTGGAGCAGCCTGGGACAGTGGAAGATGTCCCTGCCCATAGCAAGGGCTGGAAGCACCTTATCTTTAAGGTCCCTTCCCACCAAGGCCATTCTGTGATGATTCTGTGACGATAATTATATGAATTCAGTTAAGAGCTCTCAACGGTCTCCTTTCACATATATCAGAACAAATCCCAGAGGATCAGTAATTACAAGCTCAATTTTGGCTCCCCTCTCCCTCCACGACACTTCACTTGTGGCACACCACAAAACACATTTCTGCCTCCCATTCTGTTCAGAATAAACCATAAAGAGCTTCATATTTCATAAGACTGCAACACAGCTTTACTGATTTTAAGGTCATGGGGTCCTTGATTGAGCAAGCCCTTCTTGCAAAACACAGACCACAGAAACTCAGCAATTTTTAATGCTGAGAGCATTGAACTGTGTCTCCTTTAAGAGGTATTTAGGTAAGTCAAGATGGTACCCAACAGAAAAAAAGAAAAGTACTCATTTTCTTCTCAGCTAAAAAATTGTATGTAAGAAATTCTAATACCATCAATACCCAGCAGAGCCAAAAATCACCTTGGAACCTGCTCTTTTTTAATACAGGTCTGGATTTAATTCAAGATTGTCTTCGAGATACCTTGAAAACACCGCTATGCTTCTATTTTTCCACTCAAAAGCTGTGTTATAGAGAAAGAGCTCCACAAATGCCTTGCATAAGAATGACTTCCTTTTGTAAGTATGGTTGAAATAAAGGTGCAATTTTTTTTGTGTGTTTGAGGAAAAGCTGCCAGTGAAAAATCGAGGTGAGATTCTGAGACTCCTTTTCCATCCTGTGAGCTGGAGCTTGCACAGCGACACAGCCAGGTAAAAACAAACACAGAACAAACAGATGGAACTCAGGCACAGTTTCATGGAAAATTTTAGTTTTCTAAAATATCTAAGAGCTTCTGCCATCAGGATTTCCAGGAAGAGGTCATCCTTCTAGGTCACTAAAATCTGGTAACATCTTTAATGGAAAAGGTTTTATAAATCAACTTTTTTTGCTGTGCTTTGGGTGGCAACTATACAGATGGCAGGGGCAGGACAAAGGAGGGAATACGACGTTTTTAATTAATGTCAGCATACTCCGAGTCTGGTTTTCCCCCCTAAAAAATGCAGTTGGTAGCAGAGAGTGACCCTTCCATTACAGCATCTGAGGACACCACAATGATTAATTTTATCCTCCCTATTGCCTTTGAAGTTGAGATAAATGAGTGGTCCAAGGTCACATAAAAGGCGTAGTTGATCTGGGAACAAAAGTCAGATTTTTGGTGTCTGGACCTCTGCTTTATCTCTGTAATAAACCTCAGCAGTAAGAGGAGACAAGGAAAAAGCTGTTCAGAGGACAGTTGGTTACATTCAGAGAGAGAAAGCCAAGAGAACAGAGAAAGTAATTTCCCATTGTTAGATGTTTTTAAGGCCAGTTGGGTTGCCTTTTATTGAGTTCCAACTGTTCTCTGCTCTGGAAAACAAATAAACAGGATTATAAGCAGTTTTACATTTTAATATTTAGTTTTAAAATTACGGCCAGCCCTTTCTGTACATTGATGAAGAGATTTTCCTCACAGTTGTTTCTTTTTCCTCCAGTGAAACCACCAAACTGAGTGGGGAAGGCAACACTCCAGGGAGAAGAACCACCTTGCAGGGAGACCTGGGTAGGATGGAAGAGACTGATCCCCACATTCCAGTACTTAAAGGGTGGCTGCAAAGAAGGTGGGGCGTCCCTTTTTCCCAGGAGTCCCTTGGAAAAGACGAGGGATAATGTGCCCAAGTTACTCCTGGGGAGGTTCTGGCTGGTCACCAGGGGATAATTTTGCACAACACCAACCAGGCCCTGGAATAACATCCCCAGGGAAGCTCTGGATTCTCCAGCACTGGGCAAATCCAGGATTCAGCAGGACAGGGTGCTGTCTTGCCCACACTGTGCTGTTGCCAGAAAGGTTGGACCAGATGATCCTTGAGATCCCTTCCAACCTGGTATTCTAGGATTCTGTGATTTATTTTGATGCTTTCTTTTCTCCCCTAGTTACTGAGATTTTAATCCAAAAGCTAATCGGGAATTAATCACAGAGAGTTTCTGGGGTTTAGTGCATTTTATATCAGACTTCAAACCTTTTATTTCTGATATTCGAAAATAAAATTTCTTTGCAAGTGCCTCTATGTAATACATATACTTGTATAATTAGGCATAAATATAAAATAATAATAATAATAATAATAGGAACAACAACTGTACTTTGGATGTATTAAATAAATTCCATTAAATCCTGAAACATTATCTAGGTTATTACTCATGTCATCATATCAAATGTAATCTATTCATTCTAAATCATTAGCAAAATCTCAGACAAGTAGTTGTGAAGTTGAAATTATAATTCGTAGCTCTGATTTGCATATCTGTGTAATTACAATTTGCTCTGAGCTGTAGAAGTGTATTACGAACTGGTTCCCATTTCAAAACCTTTTAGACTTGAAAAGAAATTATTTATTGTATTCTCTTTTTTATTTCTGAAAAAGCTGAGAAATAATATTATAAGAAAACTCCCTGTCCTAACCCAGGAATTTGTTTTTTCTCCAATCTCCAACCAGAAAAATGCACATCAATGAGAAAGATTGAGCACAGCTCAGTTTAATTGTTTACAACACTGAGTAATTTATCTACATCTTGATTGCTTTAAACAAATATTGTCTCTTGGCTTGTCCTCTCTCTTCATCCATCTTTTCATGACCAGAAAAAATTCAATTACTAATTGAGCCAGATTGGAATTTATTTATTGTGAACATTTAATTGACATCTATTACTAAGATCCTCTCAGTATAAACTCCTTTTTTTTCCAGCATTTTGATATCTCTATGTCTTTTCAGGAAATTTAATATATTCTCTGAGTGAACCTTATTTCTTGAGCCTTACAAAATGAAAATATTAATCATATTAAGAGTGGAAATAAAGACTTATGAGTCAATATGTTGGCCCTCGTCGCTTTTATTTTTTAATCCAGATGTCAGCTACGTACACAAGTGTTTCTGGAAATGGAAAGAAAAGAAGAAATAAAAACCCCCAAAAAACGATGGAATAAAACATAAATAATAGCTGAAAATCTAGTTGAGGCAAGCACAGATTAGGCAGTTAATTTGTCATACAGAGGTGCCTTTTTTTTTGTCCTCCCTGATGAAAAATCCAAAATAATTTAGCTTTCAAATGCTCAAAACATCATCAAATACCATGCATTACTACTTCAAGGAAATGGATTGATGAACATAAACATGAATGGCAATTTCAGCATAACTTTAAAAACTAAATCAGATCTTTTACTCAGATAACTACAGCAAAAAACCTCAGTTGTAACAATGTGGAGAAATGTCTCAGGGGCAGTAGGTTATTGTCTTTTTTAGCTTTACTTCAAATTTTTAAATGGTTCCATTTTCCAACAGTTTAACAATTTATTCCTGTGGAACAGGGCTATAAAATCTCCCTTCCGACTCAAAGCGTTTATGGTTCTATGATAGCACCCAGTGCAAAGCACAACTCATTCTAATTCTAATTCTAATTCTAATTCTAATTCTAATTCTAATTCTAATCTTCTTGCAAATATCCCAAATGTATCCTAATGGAAATCAGCTGCCCACAGCACAGTGGCTGCTGCACAGAGAGCAGACTTTGGCTGACTTTGGATTTATTTTACGGCAAGTTTCTTGTGTATTTTGGATTATGTCATCATTTGCTCTCCCCATGTCAGATAAGCACAGCAGAATTTCCATCTGGATCAGTCACTTCGGAGTTTAGGGTGAGAACTATTTAGCAATAACTAAACCACAAGTGTGTTACCAGCATTATTCTCATATCAAATCCAAAGCACAGCACTGTGTCAGCTACCAGGAAGAAAATGAACTCTGTTTCACCTGAAACTAGGACTCGAGACCTGAGAAGGCACTGCAATAATGCCATCTTTTTAACACGGAAACTTTCGGTGTATCTAAATAGGGTGGTTCATTTAGGTGAAAAAAGATATCCTGCAAGATTTTGTGTTTTTGAGTAGAAGATTGTTACTCTTACGTTCTTTAGGTTACTGATGTTGAGGCAGCAAATCTGTCAGGTGTCAAAAATAAAACTGAGGTTTAAAGATCCATTATGAAGAGACTAGGATAAGTGAATTCTAAAATGAATTTTTTCCCCAACATTGGCAATAGTGTCTGACCGTGAGCCCAGGTGTGCCCAGGCGGGCAAGAAGGCCAAGGGCACCTGGCCCATGTCAGCAATGGTGTGGCAGCAGGAGCAGAGCTGTGATTGGCCCCTGTGCTGGGCACTGCTGAGGCAACCCCTTAATTCCTGGTGTCCGTTTTTGGCCTCTGATGACAAGAAGGACATTGAGGGGCTGGAGCGTGTCCAGGGAAGGGAACGGAGCTGAGGAAGGGGCTGGAGCCCCAGGGGCGTCTAAGGGAGCTGGGAAAGGGGCTCAGCCTGGAGCAAAGGAGGCTCAGGGGGGACCAGTGTTTCTTCTGTCCTGCCTTCCCCTCTTTTTCACCTCCAAGCCCCCGTACTCCCAGTGCAGACACGGATCCCTTGCTGAAATAGTGACCCCTGGTGTTTATACCGCAATGTGGCTGCAATGGGACAGGTAACTCTGCAGACGAGTTGTGCTGGGGAATGTTGAAATCTCCCTGTAGCACTCCAAGGACAGCAGCCACAACTTGTCAGAAGAGTCCTAAGCCATTGCAGCGTGGCTGTGAGAGGAGGAGAGGCCACGCCAGGATATCTCCAGCTCTGCCAACTCATCGGCAAAAAAAAAAGAAACCCAGCAGATTTTGGGTATGATTCTTCCATATGAGGCACTCACAGTAGGTGAGCTTGAGCTGCATAGCAGGGGATGCAGGAGCTGAAAATACTCTTTGCTCAAAAAAACCAAGCTTAAAGGAGGGCCAAAACCTCAGGAAATGCCCTCCTGCCTGCAGCTGCTGTAATTCCTTTATGTCCATTTATCTGCACCAAGGCAGAGCAAACAGCAGCGCAGCTTCTCCATGAGTGGCAAAGGGAAGAAGGGAAGGCAGAGGAAATGCTTAGGGGTCACTTGAATCCATGCAATGGTTATGCCAAAGCCATTGGACTTCTGATCTGGAGCTTTGCACCAACTGTGCACATCGAGCCTATTTGAAATCCATGACACATTTACTGTTGCCCTCAGCCTCCTTCCTATTGTCTTACACTTAGTTCTTGTTTTCCTGACTTTAATTAAACTGTGAGTTGCTCAGGGCACCACCGTGACAACTCCTATTTATACAATGCTTGGCACATGGATTTTGAGGCATTGCCAAATGTGGGGAGAGAAAACAAAAAAAAACCCACACCACAAGACAGCAAACTATTAGGAAGGAAGGTCTGACTTAGAAATCTATTTTTCTAGACTATGTAAACTTTGGTGATTCAGCTCTGGAAAAACAAAAGCAGAGAAATTAGTGGAAAAACAATCAATAGGGAGAAAGATATAACAACACAGACACATGCCCAGGGAGCTGGAAACATAAGCAGGCAGGAACAGCCTCTTCAGAGCCCAGCCTTGCATCAGTAGGGCAGCACAATGCATGCAGGTGTCTTGCAACAGGAAGCCAAACAATTGCTATGCCTTAGAATAAAACAAAAATAAACAGTCCCTGTGACTGTTGCCCTGGATTCTGCCAGGGAGCCAGTTTCCATAGAGTTTAAGGAGCAGTCATTGCCCTGCAGAGCATTTTACATCTTCAGGGAGGGTATGGGACCTAGATCACACACAGACTTTCACTTCTTAGAGGGGACTCACATCTCAAATCAGGACAAATTTACACAGAGGAGATAAGGATAAAGCCACGTAATTTTCTATGGTTTTGATAGGTTTCCTCCTCAGTAGTATCATTCCAGTGTCATCTATCCTCAAGTGCATCTTGCAGCACAAAACCAGGCTTCCATATAATTTTCCATGACAGATTTTATTGAACTTCTGATTTTTATTGAACTGAGTCATTTATATAATGGTGAAAGAGATGAAAAAGCCCCAACAAACAAACCCACCTTCTATCTAGCTGAGTCCTCACTGTAGGAAAGGTTCTAATTGCAAACTTCTCCTAAATACTTTGTTTAACCAAATGCTTTTGGTTCTACTCCAGCCACATCCTCATTGTGCTGTGCAGGTCTGACACAGTCTGTAATCAGCCTCTGCGCTGTCAGTAATTTTATCTTTTTGCTGGTCTTGCAAGTATAAGTACATGAGGGTACCTGAAAAAACCTGATTATGTCAGTAACATCACATGGAAGGCTAAAAGATTAAATAACATCTCTTGCTTGGGGAGGTAAGAACAAACAAACAAATAAAATATCCAACAGAATGGGGCTCAAATATGCCATTGACATCAAAGGATGAAGATGTTCTGCAATATTCTTTGTCCTAACACTAAGACCTTTCAGCTACAGAACAATTAAAAAAAACCTCAAACTAAAACCAAAGAAACCAAAAAAGAGAAAAAAAGAACACCTCAAAGCTCCCCACGCACAAACCTCAACACAGGCAGCTGCATGTGAACATTTTACACGTCTTCACTGCTGTGCTTTGTTTTTGGAACCTGTTCCTCCCCTTCCTGCAGCGGTGAGATCATCACCGAGCCTTAGCAACTGCTGCTGCCTACCAGGGAACGGCTCGGGGTGATCCAAGCACTCGGCTGGGACAGTACAGCAGGATGACACGCTCCAGAAAAAGCTTTTTCCTGGAGCAGAAGGGGATAGTTATGGCAAACAGATGGAGGGAATGGAATCCAAACACAGTGTGTGACCTATCTCCGATAGAGTCGCCTTGCGTTTCGCTCTGGCAGCGCTGGAGCATCCCCGGAGCCAACAGAATGTTCCTGAGATCAGGATCTTGTCAGCAGGCTCCGGGCTCCAGCCCTCCCCCCATCAGGATTTAATGGACAACATAGCCCAGCAGTAAATATTGACGGGAGAGAAACTTATACAAAAAATAACATTACAGAAAAGCAAAACGAGTATTTTTTTGAAGTCGAGGGAGCACATCTTTTTCTTCCAGCTATGTGACAGGCTTGGTTTCACATTGACCAGACCAAGGCTCTTAAAATCCACGGATTGGAAAGAAAATGAACTCTGAATAGGGCTGTGCCCCACTGTTGATCTCCCTAAATCAAAGTGGGGACAGGGTTTTCTTTCCCTGTTTGACAACAGCGTGACAACACCCTAAGTGTAAAATGGAAAGTCCTGGAGCCCCGCAGAGATTTGCTAACAGAGGCGTGGGTCAGGAAAAGCAGGGACCCAGACTACCAGCACAAAGACCCAGTCCTGCACTTAGGAAGCCTTTGGTTATTTATTACCTGTTCTCTAGAAAAAAATCATCACCCTTTAATGGCCTGTTAAAGCCAGTGATAAAAACTGGGAGAGAAAACAGAAGGAGAAAGAAGGCTACAAAATAGCCAAGTCCCCAACCGAAGACATCCTGTGTGGCCCGTCTTCTTTTGTGTGAGTCAGGAAGAGAAACCATCACACAGAAAAATGTCATTGATATTAATAGTCGAGAGCAGAGTAACACAAAACATTCCCAGTGCAGACATTGGAAATTTATGGTCCCTGCATGTGCCAGGAGCTTCCACCCTTTCCGAGCTGCCATCTCTGCTTCTTATGGGGGCTTCCCCCAGCCTGTTTCAGCAAAATCAACCCTACCTCTCCTCTCATCCTACTGGACTAGTCTGCCTTTCTCCTGCTTGTTCACTGAGGGCATTTCTGAACCTGTGGAGGAGCACTGGGTTCAGCACAGGGTGGTTTCTGTTTATTTTACATAATCCTTTGTGACCTCTGCCTGGTGCCTGTCCTTTCAAGACTACCGTGCTGCTTCACAACTGAAAGGTCTTAGACTTTCTCAGAGACTTGGCCACTGAGGTCCTCCAAAATTCTCCTTTAGTCACAGTAAAATGCTGTAAGTTTCTCTGTGCTGGGGACTGTGTCTGACTCTGTTTTTATACCGCCAGAACAACAGGATTCAGATGTGGAGCAAGGCCTGTGGGGACTCCTGTAATACAAATAACACATTAGTAGGACATGCTGCTGGAAGTGTGAAAACCAGGGTATGAAATCCCAGCAGCTGATTCCTTTGCTGTTCTGGCAAACAGAACTAGATGGCAAATACAGAAAATGAATGCAGGAGCACCTGAAGCAAAACTGTCTCAGACCAAGGGACGTGTAGTGGAAACTGCGGGGCAGCGTGTGCCAAGTCCCTGTCCCCAGTGAGTGCTGAGCTGCCTTTCCCACATACCTCCCTCGGGCAACAAAGGAGCTGGGTGCCAGGATTTCTGCTGGCTTGGCATTGCACAAAAGGCCCGTGGGGTGGGTACAATGGAATTCAGGCTGGGCAGGGAGGCAGCATGGGTCTCCAACAAACAATAGCAACAGCGGGATCAAAACAGCGGGCAGAAACTGTATGCACAACTACCAGAGCAAAACAGCTGAAGCTGCAAGGACATTACATCCCTGTCTCCAAGCAGGATCCCACTGCTGTTAACCTAACTACCAAGGAATCAGGCATGTATTCCACATGATGCAATCAGTGTTGTCCAAGAAGGCAGGTGGAAAGCAGAGGGATTAACCCAAGGCCATAAATTCCAGTCCATTTCTCCAGGTTATTACGGTATTAAAGAAGCCAGTGTCCAGAATGCATCACATAACAGGGACACAAACATTAATGCACAGAGGCATCATGACAGCTGACAGAAACAGAATCTGGTACAGAAGAAAGCAGGGAAATAAACTCAATCACATCTGAATTATAAGTGCCCAAAGGAGAAACACTGGAGAAGAAAAGTCCTCTTATTTATAAAGAAATCTGACAACTTAATCCTCCCTTTTAGAGGAGGGGAGGAGAAGGGGATAAAAATGGTTTCTGCTCTCTTTATTGAAAAGACCATAAACATAATAGATAGTTGAAAACCAGCTAATTTGAGACATTTTCAGAAAGAAAAAAATGTATTGAAAAAAGTGCAATTCAAAATATGAACTCTTTCACTTCCTAATATTTATGAGAAAAGCATCTCCAGGTTTAGAACTCCTGAAAGGCATCAGCTCTGTACGAGGCCTGATGTTTGCCCCACCTTTTTTCATATTGATATTAAGGAGAGAGGGAGAGACAAGTATCAAAATGAAAATATGGGAAGCAAAAATGGGAAGTTTAGTTTTTCATCACAGCTCTACCAGTGAATAAGGGACATCTTCGTATGGACACCAGAATTTAGCAAACCCAGGTAATAACTTGCAGAACAGACTGTATCCTTGGGGATTTAGGCTGTGCTGGTGTTCCAGACTCCAACAAGATGAGAAGAAAAGGATGGAGAAGATTTATCACATTTTTATAACTAGGCAAAATATTATTCTAAACTCCTTTATTCAGCATGATTCTTTGTGCCACCGTATTGTGCTACAGACAGAAAGAATAGGATTGATGTTGTTGATACCTTTCATATTTGTCATAGATTTTACAGCTAGATCTCTCCTTTTTCCCTCCTCAGGATATTTTCTTGCATGTGAGACATGTGCTCCTGAAATTGGAAAACAGCTAACAGCCCAACCTGAATAAATGGAGCCCGCTCAATAACTAGTCTTCAAGTACTAAGGGGAAGCTTGAAAAGGGAATTGAATGAGATTTAATTTTGGGGAGGCCTGGAAAATGGAGAGGCCTCCAGTGTTTACAAAAAATAACACATGCAGCTTCTTAAAAACCTTTCTCACTCCTCGCAGTGGAGCAGTTCAGCTGTGCCAGCATGGCACTTCCCAGCTCTACAAGTGACAGACACAAAATAGCTCTCAATCCACTCACAGAAGAAAATTGCCAGGACAGAACGTTCTATACATTTCAGAAACAGCTGCCTGGTTTGATTTTTGGCTTTAGGTAGGTAGAGGAGACTTTTCAATCAGTTCACGTCACTATTAAGCAAGAATCTTTGGACTGAAATGGAAAGTAAATTTTACAATCTGTCTGCAAATGCCACCTTGTTGCGGTGGCCCAGCCCATACTCGATGGGCTGTGGCAATCAAATGCCATGAGATCCTAGCCCTCCAATGGGCAAATGAGGGCAGACCCGAGGAAGGATCCTTGGGTGGATCCGAGCTCTGAGGCCTGCCCCCCTCACTGGAAAGTTCCGTTCCCTTCGATGGTTAATTGGCTCCCAGCTCGAAGTCCCGCCTCCCTGTTATTCTCATTGGTTACGATGTAGCGAGTTGCACCCATTTGTTTGTACCCCATTGGTTATTCCACTTTTCTCCACCCATTTCCCCGCCCCTGTAGAAAATCCCTGGACTCTGCCGTGTTCTCAGTCTTTGTCCCGGAGCTCTTCAGAAGAGTAAAGCTCCTGGAACCCATACAGAGATCCCTCTCTCAGTTCTTTGCCCCTGGGTGCTATAACAGCCAGCAGGTCTGGACGTGCTTCCTCCTAGGAGGAGCCAGCCAGCCAGTCCAGCTTTTGCAGATTCCCTGCCGGAGACGCCCCCTCCTGGGATGTGTGAGGGAGGGACGGAGAGTCCCCTCTGCTCGAGAGTCAGCCACGGACAGTGTCAGCACCTTAATGATTATTACATGTTAATATATCATTATAACGGGTAATAACTCATTTCAAGTGCAGAGGCCAGGATCCTTCAGTAAAGCAGCCATGACTTCCCACATTTTTACCTCTTTTGCAAAGAGATAAAGTATGAATATCCCAAAATAATGCAGAAACTCCTGATATAACTGTCAGCTTCTGGTTACAGAGCAGCAAAACAGAGGGCATCAGCGGTCACTCCCTTTTGTTTGAACATTTGGCCCTAATACAGAACTATCTTTCAGCAGGATCTGGTATAAAGGTGAACGTGACAGATGGAGCAGCAGCCTGGTGCAATGAGATGTGGCTAGGGCATGAATAACAGTTGCTGATAAAAGCCAGTCAGCAACTCCTTAAGGCTCACTTTCTAAAATGGCCTACAAGTCTCGTCAAATATTTTTTCAAGTTCCTTGGTGTCTGATGACACAAAAGAAAAGGTAAAAAAATAAAAATAAGGCCTGAAATAGCTAAGAAACCCAGTCTGTCTTGTCGTGTTTTCAATTTTATTTGGTTCGTTTTGGTACAGAAAAATAAATTTGAAAAAGATTTTACTAACAGTTTCTGTGATATTTTGTGATGACAGTCTTTATGTCAAAAACTAATGCTCCAAAATCTCCTGAAATATTAAAACCTCTTTTTGATTAAGCATTGGGGTCAGCACTAAACTTTTCATACAACCTCAAACACCAAGTGGAAAAAGCTCTTACTCAGATCTGATGTGCCATGTGACTCAGCCACTCTTGACATTTTCCCAGCAGCTGAAAAGTGAAGCAAAGGCTCGTTCTTCAAGAGAGAAGCTGAGCCCCAGACAGGTGGTTCTTTCTAGAGATTTTTGTGCTGGTGCTGTGCTCAGGATGGTTCTTTCCAGAGATTTTTGTGCCGGTGCTGTGCTCTGGTTTATGAGGAGAGGAGCAGAGGAGCTGCTCCTAGTTGCCGAGTGAACGGAGGGGAAGCAGGGCCGGGCCGCTGTGCCTCTCTCTGGAGCCAGGCTGATTGCTGAAAGCATTAGAGGAGCAGCCCTGGCAGCAGGCGGCTCTGCAGCCTCCAGGCCACCATAAAACAGGAGCTCCTTTTTTCCACAAGAAGAAAAGGGCAGTGTCTCTGCAGCAAGCTCTTTACCACATGGTGCTTTAGGTGCGGAGAGAAAGCCTGATGCTGAACCTCAGCAAGCAGGGGGAGGAGAAGGCAAACCTGCTTTTTTCCAGCGCTCCTCTACAGCCTTCTGATTTGAAGAAGAACACACAGGCAATGCAAGCACAACAGATTCTTACAGCTACTATTTAGCTGCTCTTCTAAATTCTTTGTCACCGCTTTTCTGGCACCAAACCTGCGTGAAAACTCCACAGCGTTACAATCCTACATTTTCCACCTCCAGAGCTTCAGGTTTTTAATACAGGTACCCTCAGGGGTGGGTGTGCTCTGATCTCGACCTGTAACACCCTGGCAACCCCACCCTCCACCACAGCCTCCAGACCATCCTTTCTTAACGATCTGCTAAGGATAAACACTAATTCTGTTTTACCAGCAGGAGAGAGAGCAGGAGAAGATGGGATAGTTTATCCAAAGAGAAATCCGCTTACTGAAGACATGCAGATACAGCAAGATGTCTAAACGCAATGACCTGTTATCATGTACTGCCATCATAGAAAAATGACAATCTGTATTTACACAACTTGCATTTTTGTGACAAAGAAGTTCACAAATGGGGTCACAGCTTCTGTATCGGCTTTTTTTTTTTGTTTTTTTACCATACAATTCTAGTGTAACTGGTAAATTCTGAACTAAAAAATGACACAGGATCTGCGTTTTTCAAGAGCTAGGCATTTCAGAATTCTTTCCCTCTTTTTTCATACTCATAACAGGCTCTGATTGTAGCAGAAGCGTTGCGGTGATTCTCAATCGCATTTTGCTGACATAACTAGAAATACTGATATTGTAGCAGCAAACCACCTGAGCATTAAGTGTCTGCCAAAGATTTCTGCCTCCCCACACTCCTCAGTCTTGCAAACTCTGCATGTGAAATCATTAATATTTTTTCACTGACTTCATAAAAACGTTTTTCTTTTTTTTTTTCTATCTACGTGCTCACAGGCTGACTTCATCAGCTTTACACATGCACTCTGGGACCTGCACTGCTTGAAGTAAAGGTTTAGCTCAATACCCTAAGGAAAAAGGTTTGTTCCTCCATAAAGGATCGCACCTCCAAAAGCCAAGTGACCATAAAAGACCAGTCAGAGATCAGCCTCCATATGTTGTGTTTCCCCCTCTCGTGATGTAACAGAGCCGATCTCAGAGAAGTCAGCAATGATCACCATTTCTAGGGCCTTGACATCAGGAGCTGATGAGATCTGTTGGAACCTTAGGCTCTGGCTGCCCTCAGAGTTTTGAAATGGAGTTTGAAAAAGACTTATCTGGAAGAAATATTTTGAAATTCAGATTTTCTTTCTTACTCTTCGTAGAACCCTGTTCAGTAATTTTGCAGTGGAGCCAGACAGGGTTTCAAGTTCGAGCAGCAAAAGCAGAGACATGTGGAGAATGTTTTCATCAGCGTTTTGTACCGGTTTGGTTAGATGTTATCTCCCTCATGCTGGTTGATTACTTGCTCTAACCCCTCCCACATATCCCTCAATTTCTTCATTCCCCCTCTCCCCAGGAAAGACCAAAATAAAATTGCTATTGTCGTGCCCACATATAGTATTTCTTTTCCTTGCTTTTTGTCCCCTCTCCTTAAAATCACAATCTGTTCAAGACAGAGGCTGTCTGGTTTTCTGTTTGTAAATTACGTGACAGATGATACCCAAATCGAAGACGGGCCCTCAGGCACGAGCAAATGAACTTTGGCACTTCTTGATGAAGAGATTAATGCATCTCTCTCACATTTCTGCCAGAGGTCACTGTCATCCTGGAGCAAAGGGAGATGTAAACTTGCTCTTCCACCATCTCTCACTTCACAGCTGAGGGTAATAACAGGAACAGCTTCCAACTGTCTGTTCAAGTTCCTGTGCCAGGCTGAGCATTGCAACAACCAAGGAAAAACAATCAAAATGCTCGTCCATATCTTCCGTACTAATTTCCTCACCTGCAGATCTCTACTCTTTAAAATAAAAGTGTTATTTCTTGTGCTGGGATATGCAACAGAAGGATTTGCACACAACGGATTGTACAGCTCCTTAGTAAATATTTTCCACCCTTCTCCACCAGTTTGAAGGGAGGTGCTGTGGGAACCATAGATATTTCTGTACAGCAACAAGAGAGCTTTTGTTGTGTCCCTGGTTCTACTGTCTCAACGAGCAGAACAATTTAGTAATTAACAAATATTTAGAGGGATTTGTTCAGTGGCCTGAAGCACAATTAGGGAAACTCAACTCCTGTTGAGTTGGAGAGCTGGATTTCTAATTGCCCCTATGATACGAACACCTCTCACTCCACAATACAACAAACACAACTTGTGCTGGATCAATAGGTAATAACACCATCATTTAGGGTTTAAGTCTTAAATATCTCTCAGCAGATGAGAAAAAGGTCTTAGGACACTTTGTGTAGTTTCTTGGATTCTGTTCCCTGGCTGCCACAGCCGCTGTGCCCAGGCGAGGGGAGTCTGGGCCACCAAAGGCTCCTGCTTTTACTCACAAAGCCCATTGTGAAAAAAAAGGAAGTGGGGAACAGAGAAAGAGATCTTTTGGGATCCAACCAGCCTATAAAGATAACATCATCATTTCTTGTTTCCTTCTCTCCCAAAGGCACGTTGGCCAGACAGAGCTGCACTGCCCACGGATGAGGTAAAAGGAAATTAGCAGGGAAGTCCTGTGGCAGCAATTAGCAAAGAAAAGGAGTGAAGGCCAAAAAACCTGATCTTCCAAGCCTTTCCTTTCTACAGCACTGAGTTTTATCCTTCCTGCCAGTTTTACCAAGAGTTATCCTCCCTTCCTGACCTTACCCTTCCCTCAGCAGCCTCCAGCCAGCTCCGAGGGTGACTCAGACGCAAACCACTCATTTGTGTCCTGCTGGGCCACTTGGATCCAGCAGCAGTGTTTGCTGTGGGCACTGCCCAACCCACCTCCCAGTTCAAGCCTACACACATCTGCAGGGCTGCATCTTCCCCAGCCCTCCTGGAGCCACAGGGGTTTATGGTTCACTGGGTATCAGTGGCTGGGCCCGGCCTGTGGACTACAAGCTGGACAGCCCTGGATTTTGCCATCAAAAAAGGACAAAATCAGTCTTAAACACTTCACTTCTCTTTTTGGTGTTGTGTCAAGTTTTTAACTTGTTCCCTCTGTAAATATGTAAGGGCATGGATCAGCGCACGTGGTTTCAAGGTTATGTAAGAACAAGTCTCTTACCACTGAAAATATGGAGAGGGAGACTTATCTCTTCCATATTCTTAATTTGTTCTGGGAAAGAGGATTCATTTAATCAACCCAGAACATTCTGCTTGACTAATCTTTCTCTCTCAGCATTTCCCAATCCACATTCTTCTGAAAGGAGAAAGGGCCCTAAGCAATGACATGTTTGAAGTTTACCTGGCAAGGAAGGAGCTCTTGGACTGAAATGTGTGTCCACAGATAAGGTGGGAAATGAACACTTTCATGTCTTACGAAATTTGCAATTTTCACTACAGGACAGCCAGACTGTGTTATTTCAAATATTGGCTGAACAATATTTACTGATTACTCTTAGATACAGCAAAAAATGATGTCATGGTTTGGAGTTGCTTTTTGTTTGCTTTGCAGCAGTGAAACCTTCTCCAACAAAAGAGTGTAGAATAGTTTCCTTTTTCTGCTGTAAAATAGAAAGGCTTGAAAAACAGGTTATGAAGAGCTCTATAAACAAAGGCAGACTTAAAAAAAAAAAGACTGTTTACTTTGTGTAAAATAAATTGGTTTTGGTTACTTCTCCCAACCCTTAAATCATGGATGAAGTGCTTATTACATGAATGAAATAATGGATTTTTATCTCCTTGCAGAAACTCACAGCTAAATTCCAACAGTAGGAGATGTATTTTGGTCTGAAAAGAAAATGATATATGGCACTGGTTATTATTTACAACTGGAATAAAGTTCATTTTAATGTTTAATGTTCAATTTAAATATTCATAAACATTTTAAGAGTGAACGCTTTTTAAAAAAATGTTGAACAGATCTGAAATTTACTGAAGTCTTTAGAGTTCTTTGTAAAAGCCTACATAACAATGCCACCTCTTCTTTAAGGGTCTAGGTTATCTTCCATTTATGGTTTCATCCTATCTCAGCAGACCCTTCCTGTCTCACTTTTTGGCTCAGGATACTCCACTCCCTTTTGTTTGAGCAGTAGGAAGTTCACAGCTCCAACAGGAAGGCCGCACCTTCCCAAGACAAATCAGATGTTATTCTATGACTCACTTTTAAGGGATAACCTTGGTAATATGACATACAATTAATTAATTTTTAAAAAAGGTATATTTTAAAAATCCAAATCAAGAAAGAAGCCCCACAGGAGTTTTATCTGAGTTTTGGCTTCTTCTTTTTTCCTTCCCTAGAAGTTTACATATATATGTCACATTTTATCCGTCGTTTAATGCATGAGAAGCTTCTATTTCTCACTGTTTCTTAAATAATGAAACAATTTGTCCTGTTTTCTCAGTCTTTGCATGCAACAAGTAATTTGAGGCAATTTCAGGTTTTTATGCACTTTAGAGTCTGCACAGCTTGATACCTGTAGATCTAAATTAATACACAACTAATGTGAACTATAACCGTGTTCAGATTTGGGGAGTTCTGAGTTAAAATCTTGTGCCATTTCTATGAGCTGAGACTAAAAAAATTTATTGTTCACCTTCTGCTAAAGAATTACCTAGCAACACAAATTAACATGGTGCAATTATTAGAAATATAATGGAAACTCCATAGGAGCCTCATGTAATTTGCGAGCCTAAGTCCTGTTACGATTGCAGGTTTCTAAACATTCAATTTCAAGACATTCTAGAAAATGACGCAGGGTTTGAGTCTAAATTATTGCAGCAAAAGCAGGAAACATCTGACAACTCTTTGTAGCTTTCATGGTGATACCTGAGATGAGCAAAGATCCTCAGGGATTAAATCTGAGCAAAACTATGTGTGTAAGGAAAAAAAAATACTAAAAAACTACTGAAAAGTCTGGAAGGCTCACCATAATTTGAGAGTTTTAATGCTAGAAGTCGATTATGGCTAAGATCAACCACGTCTGCTGCAGCATAAATTCTATGGTGTTAAAAATATGATTTGAGATTGTAAATTGTACTCAGGTACATCAAGGAAACATTTAATTGGGAAAGAAGTCAAAGAGGGCCACTGGTTGTCTCAAGGATCATTCCCTGGCAGGAGTGACGTTCATCCCAATCGCCCATGCACCACAACAGACTCATGCCAGCTTTTGGGATGGCTCAGCCAGGCTTTCACTTGCCTTGGCTCGTCCTCTCAGTGTCCTGCCAGGGCCTTCTGGCATTCTATTTATCCTGCCAGGGAAATTCCAGCTCCAGCTGTTGAACTAGGTGGCTGTGTCCCAAAAAGTCATGAAGCTCAAGATTACTGGTGTCATTTGAAAGAGGGCTGAGCTGTCCCAGGTGATGCAGCTGCCCGGCGATGCAGAGGGGCTCTTGCTGTACTTTCCTCACGGTGAGGTGGACTCTGGCTGTGGTGAAGTGGGGTTACAGCTCAGGGAACGGCGTGGCCTACTGCCCCGGGCCACTAAGTGCTAAAACCCACTTTTCCTGTTCTAGCCTCAGACCTGGAGATTAGTTTGGCATTTCCTGATTCAGTGGCCAGGACAGTGGCAAGGGAGAGATGTGGGGAGTTTTTGGCAGGAGTCACCTGCCTCTTTTCCTCTTCAGTACCCACTGAGGCAGGAGTGGACAGGATAGAGGTGCAGGAGAAGGAGACGAGTCCCCCTCCAGCCCCCAAAAATTTGTTCAGCCAAGTCACAAATCTGTTAGTCTTCATTACTCAACACAACAGCTTCCCTATAAATCCTTGCCAGAGATGAGTGAAAGAAGGAGAGAGACACCTTCCCTTCCCATGTTTGCCTCAGATGGGAGAGGAACACGAGAAAATGTGAAAAGAGGCAAGATGTGTTATGGCCATGAGGTCTGGGGTGGTCAGAGACAGCCATTTTCATCAGAGGGCAAGGAGAATATATATTTGAATTCCTTGTGGATCCCTTCCACTTCAGGATAATCTGTGATTCTTCAGCTGATTAGCTTGGTGTTCTCTTTTGTGCCTCATGAGGAATGGGTGCTACTTGCTACGTTCAGTCTCAAAAAACTGTTCTGATTACACTGTGATGGCTCTGACACATACAAAATTTAAATCTGAAACATTCTCTCAAAACATTTTGTTTTAGGAATTAGGAATTTTTAGGAATCCTAAACTTGAGATTTCATCAGTTTTACCTCCCCTGGACAATTTCCTCACCTTTGCCCTGAAATGATGAGATGGACTTTGCTCTCAGGTTGTGCAGTGAGACAAATTCAGGGCATTTAATTGACTTTTCAGTTCTCCATTCCCATTTGCTCACAGTCCGTACACTTGCCTGTCTTGTGCGCACACAGCCACTGCCGTGTAATCTCAGTCAGCATCCTGTTATCCTACACAGATCACACTGGGGCTGGAAGGAGGAATTCTCTATACGGAAAACTAATCCTGTGACATTTTCAGTGTGACAAGAACCAGGACAGGCTGTAATTCTAACCAGACACTCTATTATTGAAAGATACATGGTCCAATTTCTTGTCTAAAATGCAGATTTTAATAGGGAGCAGAGCTTTGGAGTGTTAAACCAAGCCAAATTAAACTTTGTGTACTTTGAGGCTTAACTATCATTACCATATTGTGTAACTCTTTCATTACTTCTTGTTTGTCATGTACTGTCTCCTTTGTTTTTCTTGTGAAAACCAATGCAAACGTTAGAAAAAAGAAGCAACTCTGTATGTTAGACATCAGTAACCCTGTAACACATTTAAATGGAATAGTTTATTATTCTTTTGGGTTCATTCAGGAAAAAAAGAATTTTCTGTCTGAAATCTATGGAATGAGAGGAAAGCATGTGGGGAGTTCAAGGGGGCCATAAAAGAAAGAGCAGGGTGCTGATGTCTCAAGATAAGGTCAGCTGGCTTTCAGTCTTAATTTGCAGCGGTCTTTGGCAACTTTGGAGACACCTCTGTTAAAAGAAAAAAAGAATCCATTTTGAAGTTGGAAGTCATGGTCAATAGAAAACCAAAAATTTTCCTGTAGGCAGGATTGACCAATCTGTGTTCTCTGTGTTGGGCCAGAGACCTTTAAATTACAGGGGGAGGAAAAAAAAAAAAAGAGGAAATCTATGCCAGTCTTCCTGAAAAGTTGCCATTGAGCTGCATATATTATGCACAGCAAAGTCTCAACAATGCTATTTCCTAACTATCTCCATCTGGATCACTGAGTTCTGAACTCCATAACAAAGCTCTTCCCATTTGGATCCTGATTTTGACCAGAGCATTATATATCCCAGAACCTCTGGGCCAAGGGAATTTGCGTCATTAAAATGTCCGAAGAATTGTGTTACTGAAGGTGTAAATCATAGGTTGCTGTTTACCACAAAGTTCTCTGGGTTACGCTGGCCAGGACCAAACCAAAATGAGGAATTACAACTGCTTTTGTACATTCTGCATCCTGAACTGACATGTATAGCAGCGTTGTTTGTGGAGCAGAGTTCCCTTCTGGGAACATCTGAAAAAGTTAAAGTCCTTTCAAGATGATCTCACTGCCTGTAACTCTTTGAATCCACAAAACACAGAAGGCCAGAAGAAAACCTGTTTGAGTGCTCCAAGTTGTTTGTTTCACTAAAGAGTCCCACAGCTCTGACAGGACCCTGACTGCCTCCAGGTTTTGGTTTCCTGAGCTGAGGGTCAATTTGAAAGCAGCCCTTCCCTGTGAGCCTGGGTGATGTTGGTGACCCTCTGTAGGAATGAGACCTAAAGCCATGAGATAAAATGTGGGACGTGGTGAAAGGATTTCTGTGGGATATGCCATGAGTTGTGTGGGCATGGTGACATGCTGAGGAATGAGAGGTTATCGGGGGGGGTGGATGATCCTTATTGCTGCCTCAGCCAGGTAGAAGTGGGAGAGATGTTAAAGCCTCACGTTTCTGTTACATCCCTGCACAAGTCCCACATCCTCTGCAGTCTCTCCCTTTGTAACTCTGACATCCCTCATTATATATAAAATGGCTGCCCCCACCATGTCATCAGTATCAGGGTATTTGACTCCAGTCTTACTTCCACTTCCCTCAGCAGTACAAATTGGCATTTGAAATCCTCAGTGGTACAGGATGATAATTGGACCATCTTGCACACAACTTGACAGGCTTGGTCCTCTCTCCTCCGCAAACCAGGAACACCTCTGGTAGGGTTTCTGCCTCCAACCCCGTTGGAGTACCCAGGACCCGTTGTACACAGAGCTACACACAGATTTTGTAGATGTCGTCCAATTATCAGTGGTAATCTAACAGAATCTAAACCCTGTTCCATCAATAAATGTAAAGTAAATAAATCTAAGTCAATCTAAACCTGCTGCAGAGTGGTCAATCTGCTGATAAAAGTTACTGAATTCAACCAGACATATGGGTATGGGTTGGTAAAACACAGTGTTGGTGACACTGTGATCATGGAGGAGACCTAAATTATGGTTTAACCCATGCTATTGGTGGTTCTGGGACCTTAACACATATGACCCATAACCAAGTTGGTTATTACCAGAAATTCAGCCCACATGCACCCAGCCCTTTGATTTCTGAGGTGGAAAGCAAGGGGATTTCTCTCTGCCAAATTTCTGTACTCTTAATGCAGCAGCGTCTCCGTACCTGACCTTGTCCTTGCCCCAAGGGCTTCCTGGCCAGGCCTGTGGTCTGTGACCAGCTCTTGTCACTGTCCTGGGCCTGTTCCAGCCTGGCCTCTCTTCAGCCCTCAGTCCATGACAAGCCCCTTTAGCTGGGCATTTAGGAGATAAGTGAAAAGGCACTGAATAAACCAGTGTTGATTGAATCCCTCCCCTGGAAAGTGCCGTCTCATCCTGAGCAGAATTTAGCTCTACCTCTGGGAAATGGATTGCAAAGCTGTGCTCAGATGAGAACCCCTGTCAGCCATGGTGAAGGTGCAAGCCCGTAGGGATGACTCAAATTTTCCAGCAGAATCCAAGCACAATGGTGGAATGTGGAAGGGTTTATAAGGAGTACCAGGCTGGCACTGCTGGAAGCTCCACTCTTCAGTTTTTCCACGGAGTCGGTACAGCACGGCCGGCGGCAATAAACCGGCGTTCTCACTGCCCGCCCTGCTGAAAAGTGTGTTTTCAGCCACCACTACACGGGGTGGAAAGTTTAGCTCTGTCTCAGTGCCCGTTCTATGTTTGGCCTTGGGGCTGAGAGTGCCAGGAGCGGGTTGTGTGAGGTTACTTTACGTTAAATATATGTGGCTTGGGGTTCCCATCTCTCTACCCAGGTCTGTCACATAGGCCTGGGCGCCCCCAGCCCCTCAAACACACACAGCAGCCAGCACTGCCTTGCAATCACTACCAGCTTGGTCCACATTTGGAGAAATGGCTTGAACTCCATCCACTACAAATTCCTGAGTCACCCCGTTCTGCAATAAAAAAAATTTCCAAGCAGGAGGTCCAGTTCTCGTTTGCCCATATATTTCAGACTTGGACCTATGGACGAACAATTAAACAAACAGAATGTTTTATGTGCCACAGTGTTCTTTTANTTCCCTATTAAACTGTCTGTATCTCCAGCTTTTACCCTTCCAGTTCTCTCCCTGATCCCACTGATGGGGGAGTGAGTGAGGGACTGTGTGGGGCTGGGGTTATGGCGGGGATTAAACCAGACAACACTATGTACTGAATTTCGTTATGGCTCCTACAGGTGTCAAGAAATTTAAAACAGAATTTAATCTACTCATATAAGATATGTCTAAAGTGACATTTATAGCTCAATTTCTCTTCATGAACATACAAACCTGCCTACAAGGTCTAAATTTTTTAATTAATTTTCCTATTTTTATGACATGGAACCTTAAGTACAATAATTTCCAAGAAACACAATAGATTTGTTATTGTCACCTAAGAGACCATAAGACAGATATAGCACTACCAGAAATAACAAAACTTCCTGTTTAAATAAGCTATAGTAGAGGCATAAATAACCCCAAAGTATGATTTTATATTTACATTTCTTATAATACTTTAAAAAGGCTACAACCCTTTTTTTTATCTATTCATTTTCTGTTTGGCACCCAAGTCAAAAAATCCACAGATGACACACAAAGTTACTTCTCACTGGTTTCAGACAAGGACTTTAGGACAGTGATACCTGGTGTATATTTCAGTTTTATGGAACCATCCCTTTTAATTTTCTTGCTGTTTGAGAATCTAAGACATGTGTGTGCTCGGAACAACACTGACATTAATAAAAAGGTCAAATAAAAGTGCTTATAATGAGCCAACAAAGCTGGGGTCTGAGCCAGACATTTATGGACTAGCTTTGGCATAAAAGGAGACTTTCCACTCTTCTGAAAGCCAGATGGACTTGGTTGCTCTCCTCACCACTGCAATCAGAATTCTTTGATGATTCTGAAGCTAGCAAATTACTTTTTAACCAATTCTTCTATTCCTCCCTTACAGCTCTACCAGGAATTGGAGCACTGTGCTCTTCTGTCACAGGTTTTATCTCAGATTTGCATAGGCAACACTCTCAGCTACTTCTGGAAGAGGAATAAAGGAAGGGATAATTCCATAAAAAGGCCTTCAGCTTCTGAACAGGAGCAGAGGAGAAAATTACCAGCAGCCCTCCTTGGTTTGGCACTCTGAGAGAGTTTGCTGGGGCAAGTAAAGTCTAGGAGAGAATGAGACCAAATGCTGAGTAGACGGTGGAATTGGCACATTGACCTCAATATTAATGGAAATAGTGCTGCATTAATTCTTCCTCTGCGGTTTAGACATTTTCTTGGACAAACTCGGGCATTAATCTCCCTACGTATTTTTTCCTCCCTAGCTGGTGTATTTTAGTGGAATACTACTACAGAGCAAGGTATTACTCAGACTAAGCCACTGCTTTGGATCTCTTTGGGAGGAGCTAAACCTGAACCAAGCAATGACAGGGGAGGGGAGACAAATCAGAAACGTGGCATCCAGAAGAGGATAAAGAATGGAACTTCCCATCCCCGTGCCAAGATTCACGAGCATTTTAATGAGGTGGTTCCCTCCCCACGGACACTTTTGATAATAAAACCTTAACGAATCCTTCTCGGTCCTCTTATCCCTCACATAAATTCACACTCCTGCTGCTGTTGGAACACGTTCCCTTTCCCTGAGAGATTTTCCAGGAGAGAGAACTGCTATCCATAACTCAGGTTTTAAAGGACCAAACTACAGTATGCAGAAAATAGCTGGGGCTCTGTCAATCCCATCTTCCCAGGCTCTCCAGAGCCCAGCTGGCAACCGGAGTGGAAGGAGGTGTCACAGGCGTTTGCTGCCTTTGGGACAGAAACTGTGATTCTAAGAATGTGGTATTTTTCTGGGGTTTCTGTCCTCCTGACAGACAAGAAAACAGTATTTTTTTTCCTCATTTGAGATCTGCTGGCCATAGAAATTTAGACATTAGAGATAAAGGTAATATCTAAATATGAAGTGAAAAAAAGTACCTGTTTTACTTGCATAAGATACCAGAAGTATAGTGGCAAAAATGCCCAATCCTCGTAC
>VYZQ01057612.1:0-20254 GCA_013400655.1 Mystacornis crossleyi | reverse complement strand
GAATATCTCCAAGGACAGAGATTCCACAGACTCTGGGCAGTCTTTCTTGCAGATCTCTAACAGTTATATGGAATAAAATCCACAAATATTTTGTATCATGGCAAAAGCCTTTAGGTTTTGCTATGCCTTTAGTGCAGGACCAAATGAATTAAAATCTAAGGAAACCTTGTGAAAAAAAGGGGTTTTTACAAGCAGGGTTGAAGGAGGTGAAGTCTTCATTCATCTGAGGGTGTCAGAGGTGGATATCACCTTTAAATTAATGGACAATATTCACAAACTCGGCCAGCTGGAAATGCTGAATCCATGTGCCCAGCTTGGGACCTGGGTGAGAGTTTGTAAAAGGAGAAAGTGAAACAGGCCAGGATAATAACAAAACCCGTGGCGAATATTGTGTCATGGCAGAGCTGACCTTTCATGATTATTTATAATTATTTGTATGTTCTGAACTTCAGTGCAGGCTGCATGGTAATTGCATATGGATCTGCTAAGTGTAGTTACACAGTAATCTACAGGAGCAGGTGAGTACTGTGGGTAGTGGCACACTTAGCCAGCGACCTCCTCAGTGCCATGTAGTGAAACACTAATTATACCATTTGTACTAAGCCCCTTTGAACAACAGCCCCACTTCAGTCCTCGTGCTGCCACTCTTAACGCTGGCTCCTGCTGAGTAGTGTAACTGTAGTGGTACTAATTCTCTAGAGGTGAGGCAGCTGCTCTAGGTAGACAGCACATGCTGAAGTAATTATTGTCCTTTAACACAGGCATAATCCTGTTGTAGAAGGCACTTTTGCTAATGCAAGAATGATGTACACAACCATGTGAAGAGCCCAATTTTATTTTCTTCCTTGTTAGTATGGGTTATCAGCTTGCAGAGAATTTTGCCTCTGTGAGCCAGTTTGAAACAGACTTGTCGTGGAGTGGGTTTATAATTTGCGGTAGGATGAGATTAATTCAGTGTGTCATATAACTGATTAATCTTCTTCCCCTCTTGAATACTTTTTCTAGCTCTCTCTGGTTTTTAGTGTGGTAATGGCCAGCCTTATTGGTATTCCAAAGCTTAGAATGAAGTAATTTAATTTTTTCAACTCACCGTGCCTCATTTGGTTTTCATTTTGCTTATTGCCAATACTGTGATGCTGCGTGGCTCTAAAGCACCCTTGCCACTACCAAGCATTCATGCTGGCCCTTGCACCTCCGAGAAAAATTGATATGTCAGTCCAACAGATTGGAGCAATGTTTGCAGGAGCAAAAGCCCTCTTTGACAGAGGGCAGCCTGTACTTGTAAACAAACAAGTACTGAAATACATGAAGACCAGACCTTGTTCACTGCACAAAGCTTGCTTATTTATTTGCCCACACCTAGAGTTAGCTCACTTGGTGAGAAGGTATTTCTGCTTACTTAAAAAATAAAAGCTGAGAACAGCTTTTGTTTTTCGACATTAAATTAAGCAGTAATTTCCTAAAAATGTATTTTTTCATATGCGTTCAATGGTCTTGTTTGATCAGCTTTAATGAAAAGCAGATGAACAAAATACATCAGACACTTCCCTTAATTGGCAGCCATGGCTTTGTAATTTAAAAGATGGTCTGATTGTTAATGTATATTCATTTTTCAGCCTGTATAACTGCGGCCTTACATTTCTTTGTGAGAGAGGAACTGGCATCTTGGGATGTCTCTGTCAAATGCTGGGACTGTTTTTTTCCCTCTGTAACCCAAGATTTTTTTTTTAGAAGTGTCAGATGATCTTTTTATACTCCTAGATATAGAATATTGCCTAGGTGTAACTTATGGAAAAATATACTTACTTCTTTGGCTAGAAATGTACCATTTTCTTGTAGCTAGCTGCAAATGTTCTGTTCATATAGAGCACTCTTAATCATCAAACTGGATGATAAAACTAACAAAGTGTGCAGTCGTGGAGGGTGCACTGACAGGTTGGTAGCACCTCTGCTGCTTGAAGTGTTCTGCCAGTGTGCCTTGAAAACACTCATCTTTTATCTAATCATGCCTTATTTGAAATGCCCGGAATTTCTGCCCTGAGGAAATGGCACTGGTTCTTTCCCAGCTGCTTTCCTGTGCAGGGGAAGGAGGACCACAGACCAACACTGGATTGCAAAGGTGTGATGTCCTTACAAAGCTGCTTGGAAAATTCAGGAGCCTGTTCTCTCATCTGTCTCAACAGGATCCAGTACTCATTGCTCAGTCAAAGAACATATTTCCGTGTGACCCACCTGTTTTGGTGCTTGCAGTGCATCTTCAGTAGAAGAAAATATTTCTTTATTACCTGCAGAAGTAGTTCCTAAATACAATCTCTCTCAACTGTTCTCTCTCCCTTTTTCTTTTTTTTTTTTTTTGTAATGCAGCCTTCAAATTCTTCAAGTTATTGACCAACAGAGAGATCCCCAGGCTACATTCGCTGTGTTTAGAAAATCTTGGCCTTTACCTGAACAAGATCTTTTCTCCCTGAAGTAAAATGCATGAAAAGTTGTGAATTCTTGCACTAAACTTGGCATCATTACTCTTTTTAAGTTAGAGAGTTGCTGCCTTCTATCTTTTCCGAGTTCTCTTTACTTGTCATCTTTAGCAGTTGCTCACACATGGGAACGCGTGGAGAATGTCAGAGATAAAAGCAGAGTTAACTGATAACGACTCTTCCAGGAGCTACCTTTGTGCAGTCACTCAGCCCACCAGTCTGCCCATTTTTCTTGATCTCCTTTTGTATTTCAGGATAACGTTGTCTAGGGAAAAAGGGCTGAAGATTGTTACAGTGAATTTTTGTGTAGTTGAAGTAGATGAGATCATCCTTAATCAAATATGCTTCTTCATCTCTTTGCTGGGTAGTGCTTTTTAAATGCAATCCCCCAACCAGACTTGCAGCATGCTGGGTCCTGCCGTTAAGAATATACAGACAAAACTCCTAGAAAATACCAAAAAAGACTGCTGATGATAAAATGCCCAAGAAGGAATAGGTGTTGTGAAAACCAGTGGCCTGAATAATCCATTTTTATCTTTCATCCTGCCGGTTGTGGGGCTCTCTCATCTCAGTGCACTTTAGAGGCAGCTTTAACCACTTGAGTAATCGTGGTGGGTTCACCAGTGCACGCTGCTGCTCTCAGACAGTGCGGTCCACCACAGGCTGCAGAGCAGGGATTCACACCCCCATGGACAGGGGAAAGGGGAATGGGTTTGTATTCCGCAGCATAAGGCATCTGTTCCTTCTGAAAACACGCCCTAACTGCATTACAGATAATGTTGGTCTCTTTGTTTTCTCTCTCAAGACAGTGAGTCCTGTGAACTTGACTTGAAAAGGTTATTCAAAGTGATCGGTTTTAAATTTATTAACTTTCAGGTTCACTCACCATTTTCGTGGGTTTCTATTATGAAGAAAACCGGGTATTCTTATTTGTGTTTTGTACTGCTCATTACTCCAAGTTTCTGCTCTCATTCTAAAGCAGTCTCAGTCTTTGCTGGCATGCATAAAACCCCTGAAATATTGGGAAGAGCAAGTTGCAGTCCCTGCTGCTGGGGGAGTTTTCTGACTTCTAGATTAATGTAATTTTCATTACCTCAAAGATTTAAATATTTATTTTTTGGAAGGAGAGGAAGGCTCACCTTCAGCAGGAGGCTTATCTTAGTGCCTACTTTATCCAACTTCAGGTCTCTAGTTTTCAATTTCCTTGCTTTATCTGTCTGGAAATGACAGAAAATTAAAGCATATAGTTTTAAGTTTCCTATGAGAGCCGATTTTGGTCATGTCCTGTAAATACAACCTAATTAAGCCTTTATGCACAGGGTGAAAGCAGAGGGAAGCACAGTGCTTTTAGCTTCTCTGCTTTTTCCTAATAAATACAGCTGTCACAGTGAAGGAAAAATTACATATTTATAAACATCTCGGTTTTATTTAGTCACACACTAGATTTTGTAAGATTTAAGTTTCTGCTCTAAATGTTGCTCCTTGAAATAGCTGTCTATAAGTTATTTTCACTTATGAGCATCAGATAAGGACACAGGAGTTTCGACAAGTTGAAGGCAATGGAAATCTTTGTGGGAGATAAATATCCCTGAAAATCCACCACCACATCGTCTCATAAAGTGGAGGGAGCGTGAAGAAGGGGAAAAGAGAGAGTAGTTTTTCATTCTGCTGTTAAGCTTAGGGGGAGAGATATTATTCTTCTAATGTCTGCTCTGCTGAATTGAAAAACTCACTGACAATAATCATTTCTTTGACCTACCCATCTGCACCAAGAAAAGAGAAGGAGCCTGCCTTTTGTCTTAAAATGTTATGCACGTGCACAGCATGTGTCCTCTGTTTTGCAGAAAATAATCTGTTCCTTTGTGAGGCTTGAAATGTTAGACAGGTTTAGTTCTGTCTGTGAAATTTTTGGTGTTGGATAGATGTGTGAAACTTCTGCATTTGAAAAGATGTCATGACAGGAAAATGTATTAAACTCCTTTTATCTTTTTTCTAAATTTCCGTATGGTCTCCCTTGGTGGTGTTCAGTTATCTGCCCATTCAATGTTTCTTTTTCACCTGGTTGTGTCCCAGAGGTGCTGTAAAGTACCCAGCAGTGCTTGGCAGCCAGCCTTTGGTTAGTTACTCAGGTATCCAGCTAATTAGTTCCTTAGTATCCCAAGCTAAGGATCAACATCAAAAATTATGGTGCAGTATATTATGTTGCAGTGTTGCTATATTCAGCTAGACATTTAATTTGACCTAGTATATTGAGCAAATTTCATTTTGGATAACAGTGTGACCCTTGATCTGAGGTATTATCCAGAGTTTTTTGGGTACTCTGTTGTTTTAGTTGGTAAAAAGTGGCATTGATGAACTTCCAGAGGTGAGAGACAAAACTGCAAATGCCCAAGAAAGCTGAGGGTTTTTAAATGTTCACTTTCTTGCCAATTTGGTATGCACAGAAATTGTTTCGTAAAACACAAAAGCAAACCCAGTAAATTCTCCTATCATCATGGTTCTCCCTAAGGAAATGCTACATCTGCTGGCAGGACAGCTCAAGTAGTCTGATCTCTGCATAGCACTTAATTTCCTGTATCCATATGAATAAAGTGCCTTGAAAGCAAAAGGCAAAATCCCTCATGTTTTACTTTAGCCCTAAGACAGCAAATACTTAAGCATGCGCAAATGTAATGTTAAAATGAAGTATGTGTGTGCCTCAGTGTTTCTGTGTAAGAATCAAAGGATTTATATATGCTTGTAATTTATACCTCACTTAGATCACACAGAGAAAAATTACATTAGAGAAAAATAAATTCTTCAGTAACTGTGTTCACCAAGTCTCTCAGCTCCATATGAAATACCAGTAAACAGGTGTCGTGTTTGTGTCAGCGTGTTTGGTCTTAGAGAAAAAAGGATAAGGATAGCAGGCTAGATGTGCAGGGGAATTTGCTCGTAAGTCTGCAATTTAAATGTTCTTACCCTTCGGTTTAAATATGTCATACATTACGTATGAATATAAATGTAAGTTTCTTTTTTAAAAAAAATTCTCCTTGATTAAAAATAGGTATCTACCAATCCAAGGGAAGTTGATGAAAATGTCTTTTTACTTGCTATTCGTAACATCCAAATCAGTTTTCTTCTCCTTCAGCATAAAGATTCAGTGACAGATTTAATCTGAAGTGTATTTTCTCAAGCTAAGGGATAAACAAGCTAAGGTAATAAAAACAAGACATGACGTAATTCATGGAATTTCAGTACAAAGCATGAAAAGAGTTTGGTACTGCTACAGTCTGTGAGCCAGTGAGTTAAATTTTCTTTGAATTGTTAATATATGTTGCCAAAATAATGTTTTTCCTCTAAGTAGGTTAGCAGCAAGGTAGTAACTGTAATGCATTCCAAGTTTAAAATGCATTTATTCCATTTGGAGAGATTAATTTCATCCTTCACTAGGAAGTTTGAAATGTTTGAACTCATTCAAGATAAAATTGTATCTTTTGACATAGAGTATTTTTAGCAATATTTACTACTCATAAAATCATAAAGACAATGATCATGTAAGATGCCAAATAATTGAAGCCCTTGCTTGTCTTGAACGTTGAAAGAAGGTAACTGGAGAAATGAGCTGCTGCAGGCGATCTGTAGCTGGGGATTATCTGCATTACCTCATCCAGCCGTCTCCTCGGTGGCAGAGTGAGTCAGAGCCCTGCATACCATCAGATGTGATGAAACGAGATGCAACCCTTCTTTAAAAAACCCCACCCAAACAGTAATAGAAATGCAGCTTATCAAGATTTAGTGTCCTCTTTTTTTTTGGCGTGCCTTGAATTTTCTTGCTAACCTGTGCACGGATGCATATGGATCCGTGGTGTAACGTGCATCAAGGGAGTGCAGCTTTCATAAAAGTACTCTGTCCCTGTTGCCTGTGGTATTTGTATGTAAGATTTAGCTGAATAACAGTGCTCATGCATCCCTCCTCTAGTGCAGTATCCTTCAGACAAAGGAAAACAAATAGTCTCCACTTCCTTACTTCCTATTGCTCCGCTCCCTTCTGGCACTGGAGACTCCAGAGCTCACTGTGATTTCTTCTGGAGCAGGGCTGCTGCCGCTGCCATGGAGGGCAGTCACAGAGTGAGGGGAATAACAAATGTATCTGCAGTAAATGCACTGGCATTTTACAAGCTTCTGTGTTAGGGTTTGCGTTCACTGGAAACAGGAGGGTTTCTGCCAAAGCCCGTGTGGGGACAGGGATGTCAGCAGACTCCAGGTGACTGCAGACTGCCATTGCTTGCCAGGATCTTCTCTGAAGTTCAGCCTCTGCACATTACTGAAGTGAACTCAGAGCTCTGAAAGGGCTACAGTCAATGTGGCAGCATTATGATCAGCACTGGGTTTTGAAAACTTTTGGTGTGATATCTGTAAATGATAACATAATTTCTTTTCTCCTCTAGCCCTGGTCGCTCTCCAGTTTCCTTTGACAGTGAAATAATAATGATGAATCATGTGTACAAAGAAAGGTTTCCAAAGGTAAAGAATCACTTTTTGAATAATGCATTCAGTGAACTTGTGTCCAAGCTCAGAATTAATTTGTAGTGCTTGTTGGAGAAGGAGCCCAGCTCTTACGTCTCATTTCCAAGCAGTGCAGTTTGCTGAGAGTTAGAAGCTGCCTCCTCATCCTCATATGTTAATTCTGCAGTAGAAGTAGATTTAGTATACATAGAGATTAGGATGGAAAAGGCTGAATTTTTTTTTTGTATGTATTTCATATTTGCTATATTTCTCATGTCTTCTGTTGGCATGAGAAATTCTCACAAGAGTGAGAAGAAGGGCAATGCCTTGGCTTTTTAAAAAGCTGAATATTTTAACCTGTGGAAGCAAGTTAAAAGTTACCATCTCATTGAAATGAGTTTAGAAGATTGTGTATCCCACAGCTGTCAATATGGCCATTCCTTCCTGTTTCACCACCAGCAAAAATAGATGTTTCTCTGGAGACAGGATGTCAGGGCTTATAGTGATAGAAACACCGTGTGTTTATTGCTTGGGGCAATGATTTTCAGCTTCCACAGTCTTGTGTAAAAGTTCTGAAAACTGCCTCACATCTTACATCCTTACTCTGGAGACCCAGGGAGGAATACAGCCTCAGGACCAAGATATTTTTATGGTCATTTACATTTTCAGAAAGCCTGTTTTGATTAATTTTTGTTGTTTGCTCATGTGAACATAACTTTTGCCTCTGATATGCTGTCTTTATTCTCAGAAATTGCTACGGTATTTTGGAATATTTTTTAAGCCTTGTGCAGTTTGGAATTGAAAATATTACTGCTTGTTAATGCTTTAAGTCTGCGTTACTAAAATTTAGGAGTAATTTCTCTTTATTCTGTACTTTTAGGCCACGGCACAGATGGAAGAACGGCTGGCTGAGTTTATTGCCTCGAATGCTCCAGAGAACGTGCTGCAATTAGCGGATGGGGTCCTAAGTTTCATTCATCATCAAGTTATTGAACTGGCCAGAGATTGCCTAGATAAATCACGTGAAGGTCTTATTACTTCTCGGTACTTTTATGAGCTGCAGGAAAACTTAGAGAAACTTCTGCAGGATGTAAGTGCCCTTTGGAAAGTAGAATGTATTATTTTGATTGAAACTTCAACCAATAAACCAGAGCTTTGATTTTAGGAGAGACAGTGTGGATTCCAGGGGAGGGGCAGCAGGTGGAGAGTGTCAGGAGATCTGAGATGTTCCAGTTTGCTGTTGATCTACTGTGGGTGGATTTGAGTAAATTACTCCACCTATGAACTTTGTTTGTACAGAAATTGAATGTGAATATGAATAAGTCAAAGGCAGTCTTTACCATTTATGAAAATCGGGTTTATTCAGATGAACAAAATTACTGAAATCTTTTTTCATGAACTTGAGGACTCTGAATGACTGATTAATTACGATAGTGCCTTCAAAGAGTGAAAACACCATAGTTATTAGTGTTGCTGCAAATTTTTCACAAAAGATTTTCTTGAGCTGAACTTAATCCAGTTGTGTGTTTTCAGTACTTCGATGTGTTTTGTGTCATTCAAAGCATATGAAAATACACAAGGGGGCACAATTTTAATGCATGCTCAGTGTGCTTCAGCTACTCATTAAAAATCGCTCTTTCCCTTTAAAATGAGCTTAGTGCTAAATTTCTAACATCTCTTAGAATTTATGCTGTAACTGTTGTGAAGAGTCAGTGCTATTGCCAGTTGCTGGGTCCAGACCTCTGTTTAGGAATATCTTCCTAGTCCTCTGCTTTGATTTAATGATACAGCAAGCTCTAAAAACAGGTTTTATAAAGATTGCAGTCTCAGATAGCAAATGTCACAGACACACCTGGAAACAGAACATCTGAAATACTTTGTTTTCTGTTATGATTTTAATATTATCTTATTTTTATTGATCATTTTTCCAACCCACTGGCTATGAGTAGCACTGGCTTGTGCCCCTTTGCCAGTCTTTCCAGACATTAGAAAAAGGCAGGTGAATAAAAATACTGTATTAATACACAATTGTTGTATTAAAAAGCTTTGTGAAAACTGCAGGAGCTTTGCTTGTATCAGCTAAATTTTTTGGCTAACCCTTTTATATGAGTATGGCTGTAATTTTTCTGGTATTTGTTACACATGAGAGAAGAATGACTCATGTTTGGATTTGTGGTGTTCTGCTTGGATGGGGAATATAATTTTGACAGACCAAGAGAGGTGGGGAATAACTTTTGAGGGGCTATATGATTGTCTGCCTGTAAGGTATCAGTAACCACTTGTGGATCCCCTTTGCATCTCCAGAGTCTGGAAGCAGGGTGTTTGCACACATCAGCTGTGAAATAAGGGATCAGTCCTCCTTGGATGATGGTTTGGAAGTTGGAAAGATTTCATTAAAAGTGGTTTTGTATGCTCAGCAAAACCCCTTACGTTTCAGGGGCACAGGGGGACTACGCTGTGTTTTACTGCTTCTGGTAGCAGATCCTTGGAGCCTGAAATTCTCCCTCTCCCTGACTTTCCTCCTCTGTGTGAGGACAGTGATTTCTTACACCATAAGGAACTAAGAGAGCCATAAATTAGGGCTGGCCACTTCCAGTCTGCATTTTCAGTCCTGTCTTCTGGCCTGAAGAGGTTAATCAGGGTCTCGGCGGAGGTGTGGGTCAGATAAATCAGCTTTTTCCTTTTCTCCTCTTTCCCTCAGAACAAATCCTCACAATACGCTTCTTAAATGTCCCTTTCCCCTTGATCCTACAGACATTATCCTGCTGCTCTGAAATACTGGGAAAGGTGACATTGAACTGTTATTAGAGGAGATACAATGGTCATCTCTGAGCTTGTTCGGGAATTGACATTTGGGGCTTTCTTTGCCCTCTTCCTCCTTAACATCTTCTACGGAGCCGGGGCAAGAGAGGGGTCAGCTCTTGAGTTTGATTGATTTACTGTAGGAAGTAAGGTGGGCTAGAGGTGATTAAAAGAAAAGTTGGAAGAGGTAAGGGAGGCAGAACAGGCCGGGAAGGAAGAGAACAAAGACATTAAAGACATGAGAGAAAAGCCAAAGGCTTCATTCCACATCTTTCTCATTTGGGTTTTTTTCCCTGTCCTATGACTTTTTCTGTTCTTTAGCTTATCTTTTAGATTTTAATATTTAAAAGCTACTTGTTTTCTCTGCTTGCCTACTCTGTGCTTTGCCCTTCAGACTGCATTCTGCAAGGAAATAACTGGGACATTTCAGTCAAATTATATAGAAATTGGTGATACTATTTCTTTTGGAGGACTCACCTGAAATGCAGGATGTTTTGGAGTCAAATTTAGACTATTCCAAATTTGATGCCTGGATCCTTTGCTTAGGTTGTAAAGTATCAATAACTACATAAATAATACCAATTAGAAGGTAATTCAAAAACCTATTTGACTTGGGCAGTTGTATGGTCTGTGTAGTAGGCTAAGGAGTTTTATGGTATGTTTTGATAATGTATTGAAAGATTGGAAAGATGCTTCATTGGTGAATAATGAGGCCAGCAAGTGGCAGAAATATCCACAGATTTTCTTACAATTTTACTGTGAAAGAATGGATTCTCCTGAAATTCTTTTTTAAGGTGTCGATTCTGATATCTGGTAACAAACTAAACTTGCACAGCACTTGAAACCATAAAAAGGAAACTTGATTTAATATATTGTAGCTTGAGTAAAAATGTAAAACAGACTGTTTGGGTATGCAAATAATGAGCTGTTTAAATTCACCAAACCAGAAAGCTTTTGGAAGATTTTTAGATCCCAGCTTTTGTAATAACATGCCAACAAATCTCATTAGCTATGGCAAATGAGATCTTTTTCCTTGTTTGGAGCATGAAATACTGTCTTTTAGCCAGAAGAACTTACTGCATCATTGAAATAATCATGAAGTAAAAATGAGTTTGAGAGATTTTCTTCATTTTGGAAAACATAAACTTGAATGTTCCACTTCACATCAAAGTAAAACTGCTAAAAAATAAGATGAAGCACTGATATAAAAAAGAACCTGTGCCATTTGGTTCTTTACCTGTTACCATGGGTTAGAACCTCAGGTTACTGAGGAACAAAAGGTTATAGTCAGTTATTACTTGGCTGAATCAATAAGGTAGAAGTAGCCAAAAGAAGTGTGATGACTGCTGCCTGGGTGTCGCTGGTTGAGCAGGAAGGTGAAGGATTACAGGTGTTTCTGTGCATGGAACAAAAGGAGCAGGGGAGAGTGTGAGTATTATACAGCAGTGACTGATGCTGCACGTTGGCAAATGGGTATTCTGATTGGGGTTGCTTTCTTAGTAGGAGCCCGAGTGTAAATTTATCAGTCCTTGGCTTTTCAGGTCTATTGTTTTGGTTTCCATCAGTATATTAGCTCAATTACAGCGTTGTGACTTGCATATCCCAGTTATTGGTCCTGCTGAACCCCAGGGGAGGACAGTGATTTTAATTTCATGCCCCAGCAGCCACAGTTAGTGACGGATGGGTCTTTCAGATGAGGGAATCAGTTTGTAAATTAGCCATCGCTGCCTCCTGTACACGTGTCACCGGCAGTGTGTGCAGGAATGGCATCAGCCTCTGCCCAAACCCCAGCGGCTTCTCCCTCCTCCCCTTGGGAGGGGAGGGAAAGCCTGAGATGCCACCAGCAGTCTGGAGGAGAGCGCGTGGTGCTGGGGAAGCGCTGCTGAGGTGGCACAGCTGGTGCCCAGCTCATGGGAGCAGCAGGCGGTGCTTGGCTGGACAGCCCTTCCCTTCCCGGGTTCTGCCCGTGGGGCACCCTGGAAATAAGAATGTCTGGGCTGTCCTGTGTGAGGAGGAAAGAAGAGGAGGCAGTTCCACTGAGGATCTTGGAAGAGCAGCGCTGTGCAGAGATGATGGCTGAGTGGCTCTTACAAGTTGTGTTTAGTTTTTGTAAATCCTTTTTTTTTTAACTTTTTCCTTTTGGTTTTCTGTATCATTTGGCAGTCGTGGTCTAGCTTTTCATTTTCAAAACAGACACCTGATTAAATTTGTTGCATTTTAAAATTATTTTGCCTGAATTGTCATAGATGAAAAAAGGAGAAAACTAAAGGACTTGATTTAAAAGGCTTTAAGTTCTCTTTAACAGTATAAATGGGTGAAAAATGATGAACTACATCTATTATATTATATTTTTTGCATTATATAACCTATGTGGGGGGAGAAAAGGACTTTCCAATCGCATGGCTCATATTTCAAATAATACAAAGTTGTTGATGTTTTATTTATTCATTCCAATGCAGCTAACCCCTGGTGATCTGGAATGGATTTTAAAATATAAAAGCATTAATTCTTTCTAAAATTCATATTGTAACTTATAAGTTTGCATAATGCATTAGAGGACACAAAGTGAATATTTATCATTTTCATTGTGATTATTTTCTATTTTAAAACTTTAAAAAATTTTAGTTAGGAAAAAAATTGCAACTTATTTCAATATTACCAAAATAATCTTCTTTTTAAGGTTCTATAGCCAGGAACGATCTCTGAGTTGTTTTTAGATCATGAATTAGCAGGTACATCATTCTCTTCAAGGTTAAAATTCTAGCCCCAGCTAATCAGTGCAGAAGGAGACAATCAACATTTCTTTTCTGACCGGTGTCAAAATGAGAAATAGTGAACCTTTTAATATTTTTTTTTTGTTTGGTAGTAAAGTATCAGAGATATGTTATTTAACATGCTGCTTGTATATTTCTAGTTCTGAATTTTGGCTCCCTGTGTTTGTATTGCTCTTTTAGGTGGTCACCAGTGTGATTTGACTTCTCAGACATGTAAATGTCTTTTTCCTAGGTGATTCTAATGGACAACACTAAATGAAACTTTTCGTTTATTGCTGCTTTCACTGTTGCTGATAAAATTTGATTCCTATAAGTAACTGGCTCATTGCCAGCAAAAGCTCATTTATTAAGTCCTGAACTCTATGTTTGTGTCAGTGTTACAGCACAATTTTTAGACCTTGGGAAAATAGCTGTACTTTGTTTTTGCATGCCATTGGAATCATTTTTTAATCACTCTGCAATGAAATACTATTATATTTCTGCTCCAGGACTCATCATGTAGCCATTGTGTGCTTCATCAAGAGAAGAGTAATTTGGGAGGGTTTTTTTGTGTTGCGCTCTCTCTCTCTTTTTTGTTTTTAATTAATTATTATTATTTTTGTCTGTTTACTGTTGTAAAAAGACATCCCATCACACAAATATCTTGAAACTAAGACTTTAATTTATACTGAAATCTGGTAAAGTAAGACAGGACTAAATCCTCTCAATTAAGTTTTTATATGCTCTGCTCTTTGCTTATCTGCTTGGTCCTGCATAACATACAATGCAATGGTGTTGTTCAACAGGATTGATAAAACTAAAAAAAGAGAAACTGAGGTTCAGTTTTTCTCGATGATGAAGAGAAATTCTAGTTCAAACTCTAGCTAAAAGTAAAGCTCAGAGATGTATGTCTGTTAGTCATTACCTAGATGTCAGTGTTGCGTGGAAGGTAAAATTGAAAAAATCAGTATTCCTCTTTTCATTTTAAAAAATAAACTAAAACCATATTGTATCCATTATAATTGATAGGTGATATAATGCAAATAGAGCCTTTGAAATACCTCTTGCATGATAATGGGAGTCAGTTGTGGTGGAATTTGTACCTTGGCATCCTTGAGTGAGCTGAGCTCAGCCTGCCCTGACTCAGCCATGCTTTTGCTGCTGAATTAGTTACTGAGCCGGTGATTGTGTTCAGCATCTGATCCACGGAAATTCAGAGCTCAGGGCTAGGACCATAATGTGCTGTTCTGCTCTCCACAGGCCCACGAGCGATCCGAGAGCTCCGAGGTTGCCTTCGTTACCCAGCTTGTGAAGAAGCTGATGATTATCATCGCCCGGCCAGCTCGGCTGCTCGAGTGCCTGGTGAGTGTGGGCCTGGGAGAGGCTGTGCGGGATCTAAAGAGTGCTGTGCACTTGAGGAGATAAGGGACACAAAGCCTTCAAAAGAAACCTTTAAATTCTCATTAAAACATTGATGAAAAATAAATTGATATTTAAAAAAAAAAAGGTGCTAAGTGGCTTTTGTGTTAATATAGAAGGAGTTCTCCAATTGACTGTCAGCTGCAACAGCAGCTAAATTATAATTTAGTATAAAGTTTATGGCTGAGGGGCCAGATGTAGCTGTCGACATCATTCCATGCTGCTTGGTGCCACTGGATTTTCCTCACGTTGTTAATAGCTACTGTAAGGAGCCTGTAGCTGTCTGTATGGTGTGTGCCCGGTGTCCAGAGCGACGTGCTCCGGAAGAGCTGTCACTAAGGAAGAGGTTCTCTACCACGATATAAATGGTGTTTGGGCTGTGGGACTCAAGCCCTTCCTGTAGACCCAGCGACTGGTGAAACCTGGTGTCAGGTTTTCCAGCTGTGAACACACACTGGGATATACCAGTGTGAGATCCAAGTAGCTTTGGGAGCCTGGGTTTGAAATCCTATTTGGTGCTATTAGAATACATGCAAAAGCAAGTCCCACTGCTCTTTTATAACTTAATTTGGCTAATAATAATGCTTTTTTAAAATTTAATGCTAGAAAATGGTGAAAACTGTTTAGGCAATCCCAATGAAATAGGCCACTGTGTCCCGAAGTTCTACAACTACAGAAATATTTTCTTAGTATGGTGGAGAAGCAGCTCAAAAACCTGTATTCTCACTGCCACGCCATGGCAAAGGGGTTAATATAAACCATCAATATGTCTAGAAAGAGGTATGCACAATTAAGTGGTGGATAATGGTTATAGGATTCAATTCAGTGACTGTATTTCAAAAGGATGTTGAAAAATTAGTGAGAATGTAGGGAAGTCACCAAAAATTGTGAGGTGTCACAAACCTACAGTGGAAACTTCTGTAATGACAGGATGAAATTTCCTGGTGTGTTGGAGCACACTCATGGTGGTTCTTTCTGGACATAAAAGTGACAGGGATGCTACAGGTGTTTAAGGCATCAGAGAAGTTGGCTGGATTAGGAATCTGTGGCCGGCTGTAAAAGCACAGTTAACACGTGGATTATGTTGTGGGCAGTGTGTCCATGGGTGACTTTTCTCCCTGGAGTCTCTAGAAGATGAATGAGTTTTGTGGAGCTTTCTTTGACGAAGTAGACAGTAATGGTCCAATCTTACCAATGATACCAGTTTTTGGAAACACCTGCAGAAGTTGTGGGAACCAGTAGACTTCAGAGAGTTCCTTATTCCTCCTCCACGGCTGTCAGATGGATTGCTTTGCTGGGAACCCTACAGTGTGAGGAGGGCCGCTGTCAGTGATGAAGTTGGCTGCACAAACAGCAAGACCAATACCTTCACTTATTGATTCAAGAAATCTCCGCCAGACTGCACTGAAAATCCTGGGCACAACTCCATTCAAACTGTGAATTCTTTGGCTTTCAAACCATATTTGTAATTGAGATGAGTTTTTGTGACTCCCACTTATCTTCCAGCACTTCTTCAAAATTTATTTTGGAAATGAAGACAATGAAGAAAGGAGATAAATTTAAGCTTACTGTGTTTGTGTTTGCTGCATTTACCATTGTAGTTTTTGCTTGTGTACGCTCATTATCTAGGAAAACATGGAACATTAGAAAGCCTTGTGCACCCTCGTCTATACCTGCAAAGAGTTCCAAATTCAAGGCAGCTCTTAGTTGCAAATCAAGAGGTCTCCTTGTTCTTCTGTCTTCTCCACCTAATGTTCTACAGTGTGAGTGGGAGCAGGTGGAAGCAGCAAAAACTGGGATTTGAGTAATGAATTTCAGAGCATGTAGTGACAACCTTGACAATGAAGTGGTCAGACTCCAAAGTATAGGAATAATATCTAGATCTGTGTGTTAGTCTTTCCTGATTTTTTCAACCTGCATTGCCTTTCTGGCAATTTTTTTTTCAAATATATATTTTAATCTGGTGACATGAAGAATTAAATATTAGTGTTCCTTTTATCCCATAAAACAAGGAGTATAGTAATGGATAGTCAACTATTTAAATAGCTTTTGAGAATGAAATTTAATTTTTTATTTTTAACATTTTTTTATAATTCAACCTTTAGCTTCAATTATATGTGAATTTATAAACAGTTTTTCTACTATTTAATAATAAGATTCATTTTAGTAACACAGCTCATTCTTCTTTCTTGTAAATGTAATAAGTGACCATATAGACAGTGCTTGTGATGGTTGGGATTGTTTTAATGCAGATGAAAGCATTTAAGTATTCTGAACTTCAGCTATTTGGCTTCGGTCTTTGTATTACCTGTTGGACTGTGAAATGTTTATTGACAGACTGAATCTCTGGGGCTCCAAGAAAATAATAATGTGGTTTGTGCATCTCTGAAACCATCTTTGGAAAAAAGTATCTAATTTTTTTTTTCAGTTTATTTTTCCATAGCACCTGCCTCCCCCTTAGAGGGGTTCATTCTTCTGTATTCAAATGATGAAATCTGCTATAAAGAAGTCAGAACTGGAATTTATATAGTTCCTTAATGTTTTGTATGTTTGGGGTTTTTTGTCACCAAGTTGTTTTTTTTCTTCTGTCCTTTACTCACCAATAAATGACCTGCAGTCATACCTTCAGAAGTCCTTCCTTGACTCCACTGTCCCTTTCACTGCATTCTGGTGACCATCTCTCTCTGTGGTCCTCTCTGGCCTGGCTCCTGCTCTCTGCCAGTTCTGAGACTGTAGATTAATCCTTTTCCAGAGGAGTTAGGAAGGGACTTTGTTTCTTGCATTGTTGCTGACTTTGGTGACAGCATCTATCCAAGCAGCATTGCTTGGAGCAGTCACAGAAGAGTGCATCTGTTCTCTGTTCAGGTATCTTCACATCATTACAGGCTCTAATTTCCTTTTCTTGTTTGCAGTTCTGTGCTTTTTTTCTCTTACGTTGCTGACCACACACCAGTTCTTTACTGATGCCCTCACTGTTCTCTGTGCATGCTCAGCTGTGTGCTGAAACTCTTCCCCTTTCACCCTCCCATTTCACTGGAAAATTTTTGAAGAGTGTTGGCGAAGCTGCTCATTGCTGGTGAACGGTGAGGTTTGTAGGGGGGAGAGCTAAAGTTAACTGGTGAACTTGTTTCTAAGCAGTGCTCCTGCTGCCCAAAGCTTGGCTTTTATTTCCTACTGTATTTGTTAGTCCAGTGCAAGAGATCACACCTTGTATAACCTTTTCTAGCCTAAGAGATCACATGCACCAAGACTGAGTTGCTAAAGTGATCCTGTACTGTATAGTAAAAGAAATAGGGCAGCGGTACTTCTTAGGAAGAAAGTGGTTTTGTTAATAATTTTATAAGCAGTTGCTGAGGTTAGGACAGTGACAGGATTGGGTGGGTGTGTGGTTTGATCAGAAGTGACATCTGACAGCAGGAAAGGCTTATATTGAATTAGCTCACCTGTCAGATGGAGGTGCAGAAGGTGGTGCCTCAATTCTCATCACAGACCTTTCCCTGGCACATCTCAATGTGACAGAACTGCGAGGTGTGTCCACACTTGATGTTTATATTAACAAGACCTTTTTATCTGAAAGTTTGAGTTTGGTTCTTAACAAAGTCCCTACAGTCCTTGTCCTGTTTTGATTTGCAGATTTAAGCCCGGGGACACCCCGTGGGATGTAACTGTCTGTTGGTTTTGTAGAGCAGAGTGGGAAGCATTGACTTAGTTGTTGTAACTGGAAGTGTTTTGCATCACTGCTGAGCCCAGAATTAGCTTTGGATGTTTCTGAGGATTCCCCTCTGTGGGGGAAAAACCTTTCATAACTGTAAAGCTGCATCATTTACCTCTCTCTGTGTCTCTCACTGCTTTGCTGTAGGAGTTTGATCCTGAAGAGTTCTACCATTTGTTGGAAGCTGCAGAAGGCCATGCCAAGGAAGGGCAAGGAATTAAATGCGACATTCCTCGTTATATTATCAGCCAGCTGGGACTCACTAGGGATCCCCTGGAGGGTGAGAACTCTTGTTATGTACTTTCCCATCTGTTGAAAGGATAGTCAGATCTCCTGGTCACTACATAGCTGAAGGATGTTTTTATTTTATTGCTTTAATTTCTAGGCCATTTTTCCTTATTTTCCTGTTTGCTGTCAAATTCTAGACTATCCTTTCCAGCCCCATGTCTCAAAGGAATGTTGCTGGGGTAAGGATGGCACATCAATAGTGACAGTTATGATGTTAATAATGTCTCCCCATATTATAGCTGAAACAATGTTAGAAAATGGCTTTATGATTTAACTGTTTTCTCTGGGCTGTTGGACAGTAAAAGTAAATTTACCTGTCATTTTTCTGATCTGCCTGGCCTGCTAGTGGCCTGGTTGGAAAGTATCCTGTCATCTCACTTGATTGTTCTCTCTGGGAAAAGGGTGGGTTTTGTGTTTTCCATGAGAAACCAAGATGAGTATGAATTTTTAGCTGGAGGTGAGATTGAAGTTTTACATCTTGTGTAGCAGGCAAACCAAAGAGAGCGATGTAAGGACAGAAACAGCTTCTCTGCAAGGTGCCAGAATTGCATGTGGTAAACTTAATATAGACATACATTGGCCCAGAAGATTGTAACTTTAGAATTAGTGAGTTAATATTTCTGCCTGGCACTTTGCTGGCTGAAATGACAAGTTCTCCAAGCATGCACAGCTTGTTCAGCAACAATAGAGAGTGTGGCAGAGACTGGGGGTTACTGCGGAATATTTCAGCGATTAAACCATACTTTCTGTTACCTCAGGAGAGCATAATTTTAACATAAATTAGTAGTCTGGCTAGGACTAATTTAACTTCTGTGGTGTTTACTGGAATGACAGTGACAGGTTGACTTCAAGTGAAGAGCTCTTCGGGAAAATTTCTACCAAAGATTGCTAAATGCAATTTAATAGCATTTGTTGAAATCTGACATTAAAGGGAAATTTCCTTTGATCCCTGTCATGGGAGAGAACCTTTCCATTGCTAATTCCCCTTACTAAAGTCAAATTTTCTTTAGAAATGTGTGGAGATGTCAAGGTGCCTTATTTCCGTTCTGTAAGGAGGGCACCCAGAAATGTCAGTGATGTCTGTTCAGAGACTCGTAGCTAATGTAGGTTTTGGGCTTGCAAAGTTTACAGCATCTCCTGCGACAGCTGAGTAGCCTAAACTAAGTGACTTTCCCCCACTTTGCTGCTGCTCAGCGTTTTGCAGAATCAGCCACGTCACATGGAGGGCAGCTGTTTGAAATGTGATGCTTTTTCTTTTTGGAGCACAGAGGTGCCACCAGGCTACATGCAGACGTATAAGCGTGGAATAGGTTTTAATATTAACTAGACAGCGCTTTCCCCAAACATGCATTTATTGCTTTTACTTATTATGGAAACCATCTAGAGTAAGTCAGGCTGAAATTAGAACAATTAATTATATTCGCCTTTATATAAAATACTGCCTGCAGCGTACAAGATGTTAAAGGTTATCACTGTATAATTGAGGTGACTTTTTACAGAGGGAGAAAATGTCCTTCATCATCTACAAGCACCTCTTAAAATCCTGTTTTTCTTGTATAAACAAAGAGAATAGTGTTTGATTGAGATCATTAGAAGTAATCTTTCCTCTTTCTTTTCAGAAATGGCCCAGTTGAATAGCTATGACAGCCCAGACACTCCCGAGACAGATGATTCAGTCGAGGTAAAGCAGTAATACACTCACTCTGTCTAGCACTTTTTTTTTCTCTCAAAAGAAGTAGTCTACAGTAAAGAATTAATTATAATGCAGAGTAATTGTAATTTAAGGAAAAAAAGTGCTGACATTTAAAAGCTGATATTAAAACTAGAGTACATGTTCATAAAAATGTGAAAATCTTTATACAGGGGTGGTAAAATGCTTAAAAGATGCAAATTGGCATTATTACCAAGTTTTGTTGATTTTTTAAAAAAAGTTTTGGAGTTACAAATGAAAATCATGTGGAAGAATTCTTTATATCTACATTTGTAAAATGTGATGGGTATTGAAAAGAGTTGACTTTAGTAAAACCACTGAAAAAATTTAATTATGTAACTGGCTGGGTTTCAAAGACCCTTATTTTATTGGGTTTTTAAAAAAATGTAATATTAAGGAAAGGCCTGAATCTTACAGTCCACTGACTTTTTGTACTAATAATTGTGGAGGGAATCTGCAAACACCCTAAGGATACAGACAATTGTCCTAAAGCTGAGGGCTCCAGAAGTTTAGAAATGGATTGAGTTTGAGCTAATGGGTGCCTAAAGAAGAAAAGGACAAAAAAAACCCCATGTAGAATTAAGTAATTTCTGCTTCTGATTTCCAT
>VYZQ01057610.1:5981-18595 GCA_013400655.1 Mystacornis crossleyi | reverse complement strand
GGAAGAGACTGACATATACTTCACGCAAAGCTATTTCGTGAGTTTTAAATTAAGGTTACTATTAATAGATAGGATCAGTTCATCAAACATACTACTTCGATAGGGAATTGTAATTAAAACCTTAATTCCTTTTGAGACTTATTTTTATCTTAGACACTTTCTTGAGGGATTTTTCCCCCCTTTTCCTTGGCGGTTGCCGCTTGAAGCACGGTGGGTGTATAGAGCGGAACCCAGACCCCACCGGAGCAGGGAGGTTATTTCGTTATCAAAATTCCCATCTTCACTATTGAGCCAACTGAGGTTTCGTGTCGAGTTTTGGGATGTGTGTATGTGTATGGCCTTTTGTGTTGATGTGGCGGCCACTTAAACCCAGACGGTGACAAAGCGGGCGGCGGGGATGGAATCTCGCCTTCCTTTCACGTTACAGACAAGGAGAGTGGCTATTTCTCGGTCATAAAACTACTGCTTTTTTGTTGGCGTTTCCCCCCTCCTCTTCACGTTAGTTTTTTAAATAAATACGAAGGGATGGGGGAAAAATAAAGAAGCGGGGCGGGGGGGAAAGGAAGAAACGTAAACCACCCCTTAAATTCTTAGAAGTCCAGGTCTGGAGGGAAATCTATGGAGTTACATAGGTAAATACTGGGCCTAGGCTGCTTATACTTTTAATATTTAAACTGGGATTATAGGGGATCGAAAGACGCCTTCCTAACCTTTGCCAATTGCCTGTGTGAGGAGAAATCCCGCAAGATGCACAAAGGGGCGAGACGGCTTCCCACTGCCTCTGACAAACGACTCTGGCGCTGGTGTGGCTGGGGACCGACTTCCCTCCAGGGTCGGCGTTGGCGGGGGACAGGCAGCGCTGGGGTTTGGAGGGAGTTTGTAGGCGGGAATCCTGTTTCTCCTTCCCACGGAGCATCGTCTCGCCCCTCTCCGTAGACCGGGCTCAGCGCTGGCAGCGCTCCGGTCCGGGGAAGGCGCGACGGGCCGGGGCCGGGATGGGGGCCGGGATTGGGGCCGGGATTGGGGCCGGGAGCGGGGCCGGGAGCGGGGCCGGGGCCGCGCGTGGAGTGCGGGCGCCCCCCAGCGGCCGCCGCCGCGGGGACTCCCCGGGAAGGGCAGGGGCGCATCCAGCGTCCCCCTCCCCGCTCCCGGAGCCCGCGCTCTCCTTGCGCACAAGGACGACGGGGCTGACCCCAGGGGCACCCGTCGGAGAGGTCGCTGGAGCCCGTGGTGCCTCTGGGCGGGGGATGACAAAGTCGTGAGTACGCTTGTTGTCTTCCCTTCCCTTCCTTTTTTTTTTTTTTTTCCTTCCTTGGTGGTATGGTTTTGGTTTGTTTGAGGTTTTGGGGTATCTTTTATTTTTTCCTTAAGTATACACACAACAACATCTACATCCCATGTTAAAAGTGTTTCTTCTCCTGTCGTCTGAATGGGATTAAAAAAACCCGACAAAAATCACCACCCAGCAAACCCATGGTTTATTTGCAGGCCCCCGAAAACTGGGAGAAGATGCTATTTGCCTCCCCTCCTCCTCCCGCTGGGGAGGTGTGCAGTCCCTCAGACTGGCAATCCCTCTTCCTGTGTGTTGGATAGCAGGACAAAGCTCTGTCACTTCTCCATGGCGCAGAAGCAGACCCGCGTGGTCCCATGGAGGAGGACACCTGTGGGGCTCGGCTGTCGTGACCACGCTGCGTGGGTGCCGTGTTGCTCCTGCCCTCAAGCTTGCAGGGAGGTGTGAGCCCAGCGCCAGGCATCCCGCAGCCTTCGGGAGCTGTTCCCCGCCAGCCGCACATCCCCCGGCAAGAGAGCACAGCAGGGGCAGCAGGAGTGTGGCAGGTCCCGGGGCCCTGAGCACACCTCTGCCAGCGCCTTCCCACAGGACTCCTGGGAAGGCAGGGAGCTCAAATTCCACCACTTCACCAAATGGCTTCTGTTCTTGCTGAAGCCAAACCACCCCCCATGCCAGACCGGTGTCACCAAACACCACCAAAAAACCCGCAATAACCCCAAAACTCTCCTCCATTAGATGAACCCCCCATTTCCCAGGAACAGAGATCCGGGGACAGCCCTGGTCTCCTGCAGGGCCTTTTTGGTGCTGGCTGGGTGCTCTCCTTTTACACCCACATCCACGACAGCCTCCCCAGGCCGTCTGAGAAGTGTCAGGAGTTCGGCTCTGTATGGGCCCAAGACCCCGCAGCAGCACGGGCTGGTACGACCACACAGGTTTACATCTTGTGTTTATTTCGGTGCTGCTGGTTTGTAACCACCACTTGCCACGCTGTGTATGTAGGTGCTGAAAATGTTAAAATATTGTGAATATCAAGAACCCAAGACATTCAGACACTCGGCTACAGCAGACTTCATTGCACTGAAAACTGATAAGTGACATATCACGATCTCAGAGTCTCTTGTTAACTCAACAAGCAAATTGAGCTGAAACAAAACAAAACAAAACACCCAAGACAGATTAAGTTTTAGAAAGAAATAAGCATTCTGCAGAGAGCTAATCATGCTACAGGCAGCCAACACTGTAGCACTGAGCAGACATGGGAGAAAATAACTTGTTTTCCAGCTGAACATCAATGCTGGACTTGTTCAGGTAACAGAAACGAGATGCTGTGGTACAGCAGAAATTGGAAAGGTAGGCCATGGCTACATCTTCAACTACAGACCAAGCCTGTGTCCATCCTACCTGTGGAGATATCTCTGTTCACAGTAGGCAAAAAGCCAGAACAAAAGTTCAACCTCTAAAGGGAAAAGCTGGCTTTGTTCCAGGGACCCTTCCTAAACCAGCTGATAAGTAAGGATTGATTTATTTGCTAATAGGTCTGAGGAGCTGGAGAACATTGGCCTTTTGCATGCTAATTTTGTATACATGCTGAGTATATAAATCATATCCCAAACCAGAAGAGTTAATTTTGGGTGGAATCGAGGCCTTTAGCTTAAAGCAGTCCCTCATCTAATCATTCAAGTCTGGATCTCTGAATTCGGCAAGAAAGGGGATGAAAAACCCAGCCTGTCCACGTGCCTTGTGTAGCCAGCCAAGAGAGGTGAGTGTTTCAGAGGACCTGCAGAGAGGCCTTCAGTCCATTTGGCTTTGGTCCTGCCTCCTCTCCAGCTGACCATTCAGAAATACAGGCCCAACCACAGCAGCGGCCAGGCCACTTGAGATTTTGGATCTGTAGGTTAGAATTCACTCCTGTTCACTTCCCACAGGCTCTACCCACAAGGCTGAAATCAATCTCCCTCTTCCCTGCCTGGTCCAGCACCGTGACTCTTGCCCTCCTGCCTCTGCATCTTTAGTGAAAGGGCAGAAGGGGGCTCACCCCAAGAACACACACATGACCCAGCGGCTACACCTCAGCTGCACCTTCAGTTAATTCCCCTTGGCCTGAATCCAAGGCTTTCCACATTCTAGCACCGCTCTACTGACAGACTTGGACCTAACTCTCACCAAAGGAAATAAGGGTAGCTGCAGTAGGCTCCTGCTAGTCCAAAACATGGAGCCTACATGGCCACAGGCTGTTACAGGCAGGGGAAAGCCCCGCCATTAATACGTGCTGAACGACTTCTAGCCAAGGTAAAATTCAGCAGTGGCCAGAGAGTCTGAGGTAAGAAGGACATACTGTGGAGTTTGCAGGAGTCCTTAGAGGCAGCAGCTGCAGGAGCTGTGAGTGTTGTAAAACACGAGTAACAGCCTCATTGAAATGTTACAATTCCAGCCTGTTACCCAATAAAGAAGAGCATCCAAAAGGAATATGGACCATTTTCTCATATCTGTTTTGAGACAAGATAACAGGATTGCTATTTCTTGGCCAGAGGGAACAGCCTCTGCCTTCCCTGGACAGATCCTGTTGTTGTATGTGAGCAGAGCCACAACAGATATGAACCGTTTAGCAGCAGACGGAAAGATGCAAGAAGCTGGAATTCCCTCACTCTTCCAAATTTAAGCTTATCATCTTAGGAGACCTTTGGGGGAAAGTGTTTTTTATAAGGAGACAGTGCTGTTCTGAGGAAAAAGATATGCTAGGGAGCAAGGCAGTACATGTACGTCCTTGCAAAGAGAGGAGAGTGTATGTGTTCACTGAGTTTCCTAAAATATTTAGGGGAACTGAAAGGTGTAAAAACTGCCTAAGGACTGTATATTTAGGAAAAAGCAAAAGGAGAGGTTGCAACCCCACCCCGTCACAACCGACTTCTTCCTGTCAGGTGATAGACAGCCCTCGATCATTAGCTGGAGATCCTTAATCCGTGCCTCCTTTGTGAAGATCTGCCACTTTGAGTGAAGGAGACACAGACGTGAAAGCTTCTGCACCTTTTGGAGAGCAGCAGAATGCCCATGGATCAGTATTTTAACTTGAAAGCTGCCATGATTCTCTGAAAAGACTGAATTATTTAAAAGTATATATATAAAAAAATCAGAGCAGCATTGTAGATCTCTCAGTTTGATCAGTGCCCACATTATTGTGATCTTACAAATCCTTTCTCTTAGCCAGTTCAAAGATACTGATTTACTCTTGCATAACATTTAAGTTCTTTGTGAGTCTCATTAGTAACAGATACAGTAAATACTACCTGGTGACACACAAACAGAAAGTGAATTAGAACCTTTTAAAAACTTCCCCAGGTCAAGCAGCAGCCACAGCACTGATAAAAACATAGCCCAGGGCACCTGAAGGCTATGTCCCACCATTTTTTTTCCCCTTCCACAATCACTTAAAAAAGAGGAGCACCTTATATTCAGCACTAGGTAGAGGTTCTAGAAAAGATACCTGCTGGGGTAATGAAAGTTACTGCAAAGCATCCTATCAAATCTACCAATGAATGGTATGGAAAAATAACCAGACGTGTTGAAAATCATCGCCTTCAACGAAGCAGGTAATTTTGCAGACAAACCCTTTGCAATTACTAAACAGAAGCAAGGGCAAAAAGACAATGAAGAATTCTCTAAATAGAGATACCATACAGTACGTTGTCTGAAGTTTATCCCAAACACAGTCATTTTCTTCTAGATTCTTCTATGATAGGCCTGTGCTACAGTAATGTTAACATTTATTATTAGATACTGTTACTAGAAAAGATAACCTAAGTAGATTGCCCGTCACATCTTTCTGTCACAATCAACGTAGTTTTCAAATACAGACTGTTTAATGTCTATTAACTTTTTTTTAATATATTGCCTGTGGTGCACTTGGAGCCCGGAGCTTGTAGCCAGTTAACAAGGCTACATCTAAGCATGATTCATCCTTTTCACAAAGAAACTATGCAGACTGCATCACGGGGTTCCAACTGCTTTTAGAGACCTATTGGCCTGAAGTTTGAACTGAAATTGTTTGTGCATTTGCATCCAGAGGGGCGGACACGACCTTGCTACAAAAATGCTGCTGCATTTATTTTAACTTCTGAAGATATTTGTCAGTTCAAAACTGCCTGGTCACGGCATCAGGGCATTTTTATTTCTAGCTCTGAAAAACTGTGAGGGAAAGCATTATGTTAAAATCTGTTTGTAATAATAAATGCCTACATTGTATATAATGACATTTGATTTTACCAGTGAATAAACAATTGCAGCATGCATGGTATCAGATCTGCAGCATTCTGTTTAAATTTCCATCAAGATTGCCAATTGCACTGCAAAGTAACAGAGACAAGTTTGCATTTTTTAATGTTTTCACAGAACACTAAGTTTTCCTTCATTCGTCTGGACACAGAGCAAGTAAAAGTATGGGCATGGAGAAAATCCTTTCAATTGCCCAAATTATAATGCACATCTGCCAAATTATAATGTAATGAAGTGCATTACAGGCTCTCAGGCATTAGAGTCTGCAAATCCTGAAATATTTTGAAATCTGGCTTTATCTGTGTGGGTTTTTTAACTGTTTGCATTACCGGAAGTACCACACAGAGGAAGACAGACACCTGACCCATTTCAGATTTTTGTGTGAATTTTCAATACTGCGAAACAGGTATCAGCAGAAACAGGGCCATCAGAAATGCTGCCTGAAACTGTACTTAGCAGGTGTCAAAAGTCAGCTGTGTTTTTCCCAAATGCACAGAACCCAGGTCCACCCTTGTTCTTACACTTCTGGATAACTGGAAGCACCAGCAGCTCTAAGTTGATGCTAGAAGACAGTTTTAGTACATTTGAAATTATACTGGCCTGAGGCAAAGCTGTGATACAAAAGCTGAACCCTTCAGGAGGTGCTAGAGATTAAAAGTCTTATTAAGAGTTTCTTCAGAGATGTTAGAAAACTCAAAGCTCTGTATCCGGTTTAGTTAATTGCCTTGAACAATTAGCACTATCAGGAGAACCTAATGCTTGAAAAAATTGTCTAGAAGAAAAACGGGCATGGATTAAACCAACATCAATTTTGGAACCCACAATACCCCTTCAGATAATTCATCAAAAGGAGGACAAATTCTAGCAAAGCAGTTGCTCATTTTCAATTCAACACTTGGGCTGTTCTTGACAAGTAGAGTCCAGCTGATCATCTGCCCCTTTCTGGTGCCTATTTTCAAATCTGCAGAACTCTTAACATTTTTGCTAAATTCAGAGTTTATGATGTTACTTAAGTTCCACATTTAAAAGCAACTGTACCAGTACGTACATAATTAAAGGGATTAAGAAATACCTTATGGTAACATAATTTGCACTAGAGTAGGAAATCATTCTTGAAGGAAATTCAACAATTATATTTTTCTTGGAGGTCCCTCTTGGTACATTGTAATCTCCATATTCTGCTTTATATCCCATCTGTCTACATACATCTGTTGTCTCTTGCTCTGTACCACAAACTGTTTCAGGCAGTGAAGCATCTATTTTGTGTAACACACCTAGTTCCGTGTGCTTTCATAGAACTAGAGGAAGTTAACCATTAAACAATAATACATTTTTCTAATAATAATTAAAGAAAAAAAGCTAGCTTACAAATTTATATCCAAAAAACATCCAGGGTGTCTTATTTCAAAATGAACACTGATAAAAATATAACCAAACTGTTCCTCAGAATGCATCATATTGTGTTATATTTCATCGTTTTTTAAAAGAAATGCACAAAAGGTCAACAAATGTAGACAAATAATTTATTTTTTATTTATTCATTATTTTATGTACACTTGGCATTTGGCAACACAGTCAAAGGGAAACAAATTAAGTGCAAAGCAAGATAAATATTACAGGTTGAATATATTTTACCACATTTCTGTCATCTCTGAATTAGCAGACACTAACAACTCAGGGAGAACATTAATTTCAACTTCTTTATACCGGCAGTAATGGAATAAACTGCACAACACAGTCTTATGACATTTTAAATGCTCCAACACAGCAGAAGAAAACAGGCTTAATTTGCTAAATAGAAATAATTGGTTAACTTTTAAAGATAAGAGGAATTTCTCTTCGAATTAGCAATATAAGGCATTAGATGATTTCTCTGTAATAAATGAAATCCTTCATGAATACAGGGCTAAGATCTCTGTTTTGTGTGTATGTGTGTGTTCGAGTCAACCCAGACCTCATACCCCAAAAGCATGATTGAAAAGTACTCAAATGAGGAGGAGCCAGGTATCCATGGCCCAGCTGTGTCTGCAAATGCAGACACCTTTGGGTTTACACACAGAAAGAAGATACAGTAGCCAAATCAGAAGGAACACACCAGTAACATTATCTTCCACTTAGGTCAAGCAGAACACAGACCAGGGGAAAAACCTTGTTTTGAAATGTAATCAAGTACTTGCCTAAGTAGAAAGAAAAGCATGAGTATCAGAGAAGAATACTAAAAACAAATACACAGATGTTAAGATAAACACTGCTAGCATACTAAAAGGAGCACAAAACTAAAAGTAGGGCTAGTGACTGAATAGGAACACAGAAAACAGATTTGGGATCTAAGACTGCACGTACAGAAAGAGATCTTGGAATACTGACTATATGTAGGACTGCAATGGTGCAAAGGAGTGGATGTAAGCTTTGTCGGCCAGTGTAGCTTAACATCAGGAAAAGAGTCCTGAAAAACACATCCAAGAACAGCTGCCCCTCCCTCCAGCTTGGTTTTGCTAACCACTGCCTTCACCATACTTTAAATATGCTCTTATTAGCCTTTCTAATCTAAACCTTCCACCACCTGTTTGGAATGAAGGATCTTTGTTGGGGAATTTATTGAAGCCAGTTAGGACCTGAATGTTCTCATTTGTTCACAGCAGCATTTTATACTTCAGGGCTTGAGCCACCATCATGAGGTGCAAATAAACAACCTCGCTTTGGACATTTTTGTGGCACAGTACTCAGATGAACTACGTAAAAATTAAGACGCTTTGGATCACAATCAAGAGTGGCTATCCTCATTTATGCTAATTTGAATTAAAACATTTGCACAACCAACATGCTCCCACCTGCTGCTTGTTATTCTTTTAATTGAAGCTAAATGCCCCCTTCCTTCTGCTGGCTTTAATAGCCAAATTGAGAGGGTAAAAAAAACCAAAAAAACAAACAAACCAAAAGCACAACTACTAGAAAACAAATAGTCTCCTAGTTTTAGCCAAGATATTTTGTAGGGAGCAATCAGATCCAGTTCAACTAACAGAGCAAAGCAAGTGGTGACCTTTGGTGGAAGCAATCGAGGCTAGGGAACTGATACAGAGCACCACCAAGGGGTAAGCAACCTCTTACTCCAAATCCAGCCATGCTAGCTGCTAGCAGAAATTTTACTTGGTCAACACAGACCTCTGCTTTTCCAAAGGTCAACTCAAGACCTCAATTTAAGACTAATCTGATCTGAATCACCCTGTAGAAGAACCTATCTACCCAGTGACAGGACCCTAGGAGACTAGTTTCCCAACTTTAGTATCTACTCTAGATATTTAGAATTCAATGATATAAATATCCTCCAGCTACAGAAAATGTGCTTAGAATCATTTATCCCTTTTGTCCTTCTCAACTTGTTATTACAAACAGGCATAAGTTGCTTCTGGTGCTTACAGGCATAGCTTGCACAGCACAGGTATTTACAGATAGTGTCTGGAACTATTCCCTCTGTTGCTGCTCTTCCACCTTTATAGAAATTAGTTTCTTTAAAAGGTAACGCAGCAGGAGTTCCTTGTTACATTACTCAAACTCCTATTGTTGTGGCAGAAAATGGAGCATCCTGTTAAATCATAAATACAATTCAAGTATTTTGTTGCTGGTTATGTGACAGGGGGCAGGGAGAGACCTACTACGTTTAAATGAATCCAGGTGCTGGGTTTTGGTATTTAAATGAGAAAGTCTGGAGATGCCCTTATCTCTCATCTGCACATACGAATAAATGTGAGCAGGAAATTTCCCCAGGCAATTCACACCCCTCACTTGCAGAGATTAGGCCAATCTCCACAACCCCCAACTCCACCACCTGCCTGGCAAGGACATGAACGCAAAATGCCACAAAGATGCTGAAGAGCTGCAGTGGCTTTATGTTCACTAACAAGATCCAGAAAGATCATCATCACATAGATTTCACTATGACAGCTGAAGGGCACCTGTAATTGTCTGTATGCCAAAGTTAAATCAGAAAGTGCAAGGTCTCCCTGTGAACACATCAATTCCTGGTTATTTTAGTTTACTTTTAGTAACTATTCCAAAGTAACTTCAGGTATAGACTAGCCATTAGTTTCCAAATCACAACCAAACCAGCAACTTTTAATTCACTTCTGTTCGTTTCACAACAGTGGGTACGTGCAGAAATCTGTGGCACTGCCCTAAAGAAAAATCTAGAGAGAGCAAGGTCTGATAAAAGGGACGCCATCTTCTGATGGTGTGCAGAGACAACAGCTCTGGACAGCGGTAAAATAATAAATACACAAAAGATGGGAATTCACCACAATTATACATGGTATCTCCCGAAAACACTCAGACATCTCACTGTTCCGTGAATTTGGTCCTCTTCTTCACCTGAATTCAAACGTTTGTGTTTTGACACTATGAACAGGTAACTCCTGTACTCAGTTTTCAATAGAGCAAGCAGGAATAACTGGCACCTAAACCATGGCAATCCCAATTCACATAAGGTCTATGTAAACCAATACTACAGATCCACAAACTAAACTGTTCCTAATATATTACAGACAACTCAGTTTCTAACCAGAAACTATGGCCAGTGCCCCAACAGGGTTATTTTTCTTAGTCCTTGGTGTAACTTTAAGACATTGGAGTGACAATCATACTCCCGTAAACCACTTGTGTGTTTTGTATGTTACAGAACTGCACACTGAAAACGTTACCAAAATTTTATTTCAGTAAGTTGCATTTAGATTTTCCTGCTAATTTAAAACGAGAGAAATGTTACTTCTAAAATAACGAAGGAAATGTACAAGATTCTTTTGTCTGTTCTCAACATTGCAACTTCCCTATGATAGGTATTCTTTCTTTTCCCCTCCCTACCTTCTTCAGCAATCAGTACACTGAAGCAAAGAAACCAACCACAGGCGTATCTCGGACCATTGACAAAGAATGGATGACGTTGGAAAGGGACCTCTGGAGGTCATCTGGTCCAGCCTCCACCTGCTCAAGCAGGGCTACCCAGTTGCCCAGGATGATGAGCATCTCCAAGGATGAAGACTCCACAAGCTCTGCAGGCAACCTGTGCCCGAAAATGCGTCATCTTGTGTGTTTCAGTTTGTGCCCACTGCCTCTTGTCCTGTCCATGGGCAACACTGAGAATTTGGCTCCCTCTACTTCATCCTTCCCCTCGACCAGATATTCCTATACATTGATTACATTTCCCTTGAACCTTCACCATTTTTACTCCCAAACTGCATTTATTTTTCCTCAGAAAAGGACCAACTGCAAAAAACCTGAGCAATTAAGTCTTACATGCACCTGTGCGCACATGCATGAAATAGTTCCGTTAAGTAACAAAAAACACGGCTTCACAGTGGTAGGCAAAGAAAAAGTATTTTTATGTAGTTGATAAAAATGAAACAAAGAGACATCATGACTTACTGCACAAACAGGTACGGGAAAGGTCAATATTAAAAGCATCTAAAAAATCTTGATTTAGAAATATGAGCATGTGATATTATGTGGAAAGCTATGCTTCTGGGAAAGATAACAGCTGATCTAGAGCAAGGCACTTACTTTCCTCACATCTATAAATAGCTCTGGCTACCCTTCCATGAGTTTCCAGATAAATCTGGACAAGTCCTCTTTTTTTTCTTTTCTCAACCTTCTTGACATTTGCATTTCTTCAGAATCCAAGGAAAATGCATTTTCAAATAGTTGAAGGTATTTTTATTTTTTTTATTTTTAGAAAAGGTGAACAAAACATGCAAGAGCAAAACTTCATTCCTCACAATGGATACCCTTCAATTAAGGACGTCTGTCCTAACTGTGCCATTTACCATCTTTAAATGAAAACAAGACAAGGAGAAAACAGAGCTATGTAACAAACAAAAGTAACAGTATTTAGTCCATTAGCTGAAAAGGAAAATCTCACCACTGCCTCCTATATACAGAGGCTGAATCTTCTTAGAGACTCCTCCTGCTGATGCCCTTCTCTGAAGCTCATGAGGAACTGTAACACGCAACACTCAATTTTCAGCCCTTCCAAATGTCAGTTACCAACAATTTGTCCTGTGCCTGGTAACATTTAATAAAGAGCACCTTCTTGCATTTCATTATCAAGTCAGAAATCTAAAAATCACAGAAATCATCATCTCAGTGAAGGACTAATGCCTTCATTTGGGGAAAAATGCTGACTGCATCTGACACAGCATGTGCAGATACATTAAACCAGGAGTTTTTAGTCTAGCAATTTCAAAAGCTACTACTTACAGAATCATTGTAAAAGAGCAATAATGAACACGTAAATCATATACATAAAGTCACTCCCATAGTCCTCATAATAAAATGCTACATTTCATCTAGTTTTTGTAAATTTAGCAGTCCTGCAGATGTGACATGGGAAATACATTGCATAAGATGCAATAAGTACACACAGTAAGAACCAGGACTCAGCACACAATTTTTGCAAATGCACAGCGGGTGACATTGCCGATGACAGTAGAGCAGTTTAACTACTCAGTCTTAATTATAGCAATATGAAAAATTATCAAAATAGTGGCAATACATTAATTATGTTTGTCTTTTCATTTCATGCATTTACAGAACTATACATACAGCGAGTTAGGTACATGAGATTTTGGAACAGGGAAAGGGGATGCATTTCCAAAACAACTCNGAGGAACCGACATCATTCATTTTGGATTACATGAAACTAGAATATAAGTTTCCCTCTACACGACTGCTTCGCAAGGAGACGGGCCACAGTAGGTATCGGACTTTGCATTCACTCTTTATACCCTGTAACACCTTTCACAAGCAGAAAAACCAAAAGGCACTTTGGCAAAGCAACACTGGAAACCCAGCACATCTCCTGTNCCCAAACAAACAAACAAAACAAATTGCATACCACAGGCATTGGCAAGGGGCAGAAGCAGATCCTGGCATTAAGAAAACTTCTCAAGTTGTCGGAATTATTTTATTTGCTTCTTTCTGGATGGAATTTGGAGGATTTTAAGGTTTAAGGATGGATGTTGTTTCAGTCTTATTTTTCAAGACAGGTAGTACAGCATTGGATGGA
>VYZQ01057609.1:0-21160 GCA_013400655.1 Mystacornis crossleyi | reverse complement strand
GAAGAACCTTTCCCCAAAATCCATCCCAGCTCCCCTGGCACAGCTCCATCCTTTTAATTGTTGCAAACAGGCAATTCCAGCTGCCGTTGCCACAAACCATAACAGAACTGTGTCTCTCTAATTTCTCCCTTATGTGCCTGAAAATCTCCTGCAGAGCAGCTCTTCCCTGGATGTTCTGTAAGTGGAGCTGCAGGGACATTTTGGGTGTCCCTGTGGTGGCCTGGTGTCCTTCCCAAAGCTGGGATTTGGCTTGGTCACTTGGCAGGGCAGTCCCTAAATCCCAGCGTCGACTGGGAAATGTGAAAAGCACTCCTTGTGGTAGGAAAACAAATGTTTTCCTGGAGAACTGGAGGCTCCTTGGGAAGCCAGGGATCGGGAACCGGCTCCTTGCAATTCTGCACATGCTGTTGTAATTAAGGCACGGCCTTCCCTGGATCCTGAAATCATGGAATAAATAATGTGCTCACAAACAGGGGATGTGCTGAATGGTTTCCACCTGGGCCAGATGGATGGCTAAGGGCTGGGACGGAGCTGGGCCATGGATGTGTTGTGGAATTAGAGCCCCGTGCTGTGTGTACCTGTGCCGGCTCCAGCTCTGCTCCTGGGGAGGTGCAGGAGGAGGGCTGGGAGCGTCACGTTCCCTTCTGAACTCTGCCTGCAGTTTTATTTACTGCTCTGCCACTTTCCCCTGTGCCAGTTCATTCCCAAGGGTGGTTTCTTCCCTAGCTCGTGGTGGGCTGGCCCTGCCTGTACTCTGCTTTCCCGCTGGCTCCATCTGTGGACATGATGCTGTTTTTAAAATGCAGGATGTCCAGCTGTGCTCTGGCATCAATACTCAACCCCTGGAAGTGCTTTGTAGCTTCTGTTTTTATTCTGGCTGCTGGGAAATGAAGCAGGGACCTTACAGGATCAGCCTCATTCGTCTGACAGCATCCACCAGCAGTGAATTTTAGGAAAGGTGATGTCTGAGGTGTGTTTTTATGGACAAGGAGCTGTGTCATCAGCTGATTTAATTAATTCCAGCCGCTGGTTCTTTCCTCAGGGCAAAGCTGAGAGGTCACTTCCCCTCAGTGACATTGCTGATTCTCAGGTTACAGCCTCACACGTCCTTGCAGGAACACAGAATGCAATTCTGTTAATTCTTTGATGACTGAAAAAATGGCAGCTAATGAACACATCTAAAAATAAAGCTGTAGCTTGTGATGCCTGGGCTCTCATGACTGCAACGGTGACAGCTGTGTGGGATCCAAGTGATTCATAATGAATCTGTGTGACAGATCCTACAAGAGGAATTCCTATCTGTCTGCTTTCAAATATTTGGTATTTCCAGGGCTTTGCTTGTAAAACACTATCAGTGACTTCCAGAAGTACAGAATGATGAGTGTGGAGGATCCAGGCATTCCCACGTGTTCCATTTTCTGCACAATAACCTGGTGTGAGGCTTGGCTGTCCCCCTGCGGGACGCGATGCTGTGGCAGGATTGTGGCAGGAGAGGTTCGGGCGACAACTGAACCACCCGAAAAGATGAGGCCTGTCCAAAACTGGATAAATATTCCCTCTGTGCACTGTTGTGGTTCCTCTGCTCCGTTCATTCCAGGAGGAGTCCGTGGGATAGCAGAGTGTGTCTGTTCTGCCACCCTTTGGGTGAGGTTCAAATCCTCATTCTTTCCATTGTGTGCACTGATACTCCTTGGGCTGTGCTTCTTCAGGGAGCACTCTGAGGAGTGGCTTTCCAAGCATTCCTTGGCTGTCAGCAAAAGAGCTTCCCTTCAAACTGCACTTTGGGGTGCAGCTGGTTTTGTGCAGAAATCGGTTTTCCTGGCTGAAAGCTGGTGAGAAAATGGGGTTTAAAGCAGTAGGAATCCGGTTTGGGAGTGGGATTTTGAGCTGAAAGGGGTAATTTTTAATGGAAGAGACGTGGGAAGCAGTGTTTTGTGCCTTTGCTCGTGGAGGCAATGCAGCATCCCTGCTTTCACCCCTGCCCTAAGAGGAGTTAGAAACAGGAGTCCTAATTGGCAGATGTCTTGCTGTGCTGTAATTTCATAATTGGGAAAGCTTTTAGAGACAAGGTATTTTTTAAAAAAATGCACAGAATAATTTTAGGGGGAGAAATGAAAGCAGGAGTTGCTTATTTATCCACGAGGCTTGGACAGTTCAGAGGGATTGTTTGCAAGAGACAGGACAAGAGGGAATGGCTTCAGACTGACAGAGGGCAGGGTTGGATGGGATATTGGGAAGGGATTCTTCCCTGGGAGGGTGGGGAGGCCCTGGCATGGATTTCCTAAAAAATCTGTGGTTGCCCCATCCCTGGAAGTGCCCAAAGCCAGTTTGGAGCAGCCTGGGACAGTGGAAGGTGTCCCTGCCCATGGCATGGGTGGCACTGGATGAGCTTTAAGGTCCCTTCCAACCCAAACCATTCGGGGATTTTCTGATATTTAAAGTGTCATTTGGACACCGGGCATGAACAGTTTGGAAAACCCAGTAGATTTGGGTGTTACATCCGCAGGATTCCACGGTCACTGAATGAAATCTGTTGTCAAAATCCAGCAAGCAAAGCAACGTCAGACAGAAACCTGGAAGCCTCATTTCTTCCTGCTCTCTCAAAGTTCCAGACTCTGAGCAAGGGAAATTTTTTGGGGCTGAGTTCTGTGCTTGGAAAACTGTTTCCAGGCTTATTCAGGGATCTGCAGCAGCCCGGACAAAAGGATTCTGCCTTTTAGGTGGACTCTGCAGCTCTCTGGAGTAGCGAGGCCACAGTTTTGGGTTGGGGTTTTTTTCGGGGGTAGTTACTGCAACACGGATTTTAATGAGGTATTTTTGCTGGTGTTTTTATAAGGAGACCCTCTCAAGACTAAAGAGCCACATGAAAGGATGCCTCCCTCCATCCTTGTTTGAAAACTGAGCAAGCAGGTGACAGAGGCTGATATAGGTCAGTTACAGGTAGGAGTTTGTCTTTTTTGAAACAGAATAAAATCAAATAAAACCGTGGCAAGTGGTTCTTATTTGCTTTAGAAAACACGGAGCTGGCAGGGGAACGTGCCGAGGGGGGCACGTGCTAAAAATAACAGTTTAGGAAAATGATCTTTGCAGCTTTGTGACAGGGATTGATGCCCACGGAGGGAGCCGGGACGGATCAGAACCAGGCCAGGGGATGCTGAGGCAACTGCAACCATCAAAGCTCTGGCAAGAATTTTCAGCTGTGCAGATGGAAAGTTTCAGAAATGCTGCTTTAGGGAGAGCCAAGTGTGGGTTGGATGTGAGGGCCTGGGGAGCAGCCAGGGAATTCAAGGTGATGTCCAGGTTCCAGAGCTGAGGGATGGGCTCAGGTGGATTTGCCTGGAACCTTTTTTTGGTGTTTGCCACGGAACCTTTGGCACTGAAATAGGAGCAAGGTCATCTTTGCAAAGAAACCACGTAGAATTTCCTCCCGTGTGCTTGTTTTCCCACCTGTCTCCTCTTCCTTTTGTCCCTTTTACCCTCAGCATTATTGAGGGTGTTTTTAGGAGAGTGAGGGAGCAGTTCCATGAGGGCAGAACTACCAAAAACCGGTTTTCTGAAGATTCATGTCCTCCCAGTGTTTACCTGCTGTATTTTCTCTGTTCTCTCATCACTGAGCAGTTGTTCAGAGACTGAGAAAAATACAATTTATTTGCACACAGGTTGGGGCTTCAGCTGCTCGTTCAGCCCCATAATCCACCATACAAACCTTTGCAGATGCCCGTGGCACGTTCACTGAAAATACCTTCTGGCCAGCAGCACATGGAGCAACAAGTGGGTTTCTTGTACAAGGGGTTTTTCCCCTCCTTTTTGGCCAGGTTAGCGTGGCTGGAGCCTGGAGGGGAACGCTGGAGTGTTTAATAGCCCAGCTGGCCCCAGGTCAGGCTGGGACAGCTGCTCTGGGCTGTAAACAGGCCGGGCTGAGCCAGGGGATGAATGTGAGGCACGCCACAGTCCTGGGGTGACATCCCCGACCCTTCTCCCCTGCTCTGCCGGCCCTGACACTGCCCGGGCCCGATCCAACCCCTGGGGAAGTCACCGAGGGGATTTTTATCAAATATATTGAATTTTGAGCCATTTTCCGGCCGAGCTGCTCTGTCACGTGAGCAATGTGTGGCTTGCAGTGAGCGCAGTGGGAGGAGAAAGCTTTTTAATGAAGGTTTTTCTCAAAACCCCACAGATGGCGGAGTAGATTTAGTTGGGAAGATGCTTAATTTTCATCACTTCTTTGAGACAGCTCCCAAGCCTGAGTCGGGTGGCTCTGACTGTGCAGTTCCGTGGCTCTTTCCAGCTTTTTCTCTACACACTTGCTCAGCTTGGAAAAGATCCTTAAAATCATGGGGTCCAACCTTTCACCAGCACTGCCAAGTCCATCTCTAAACCATGTCCCTAAGTGACCTTAAGTCCTCAGCTTGATTCAATCAAATAAATCTGGAATAATAGCCTGAAAATTGGGATTATTAAGAGCAGGCCTGAGGCCTGAATCTCTGGATCATCAGCAGCCCTTCAGAGGGAAGGAGAATTTAATACCTGCAGAAAGTTGGGGAACTGTTACTGCTGGGAAAAAATGGATGTGTTATGGATGAGAAGCACTGAATTAAGACTTGGAAATACAAAAATATTGTATTTAGGCTTGGATTCAGCAAAATACTTGGGCACAGTGAGGCATAGGCTGAATTGAGCTCTCTGTCTGCTCCTAAGAACCTTTATTTCTCCTTTTTTCCCCCCATTTTCCCTCTGCAATATATAAACTTTCTGGAAACTCACACTACTCATGTTTATCCAGCATCCAGCGCTGTGGTGCTTTCCTGGCTGCTGACCCCAGAAGACACCACTGTAACACAAAGAATAAAAAATAAATTCAGAAACCCCAGGCCAGCAGAGCTCAGGCTTTGCAGCCACGCCGGGCTGCCTGACACACATTTCACCAAGCTGATCCTGAGAGCTGCCTGCAGTACCAGCCACTGCTTATTTTAATGTCCCAGCTGTAATGTAATCTAAATATTTAAAACACACCCCCCTCTTTTTTTTTTTTTTTTTTCCTGCAGGAACCTGAGCCCTGCTCCTCTCTGAGGGTGGAGTGTGTTACATTTATTAAAAGCTAATGCTATGAAAACATGCTCAAGGGATCCATCAGGTTTGGTTTGCTTCCTGTGGCTGCTGATGTGCAGTGGGACAAGTTAGAAAAACAAGTTTACTGCTGTTCATTTAATGAGCACCTCCTCAGAGTGGATGCAGGGTTGTGTTTTTCTTTTATTGTTGTTTTTTTTTTCTCTCCCAGCGCTCAGGTAGATTTGTTTGGGTTTCAGAATCCCCACACAGCACCTGGAAACATTCAGGATTCGAGTTCAGCAATTTATCTATAGGCTGGCTGTATCTCTAATTAAAATTTGCCTGTGAAGGAGGTTGAATTAAGTGGGATTTATTTAATAATAATTTTTGAGGGATTATCACCATCCCAGCCTGCCATGGGAGAGCGAGCAGGGAAGCAGGAGGAGATCCAGATGCACCAGGAGATCCACATGCAGGGAGCTTTGAAAGCCACCCTAAATAGCTGCAGAACAGATTAAAATGTTGAATTAAGGAGTTAATTTACATGCAGTAATGAAGCCTGTGCAGATTTCCGTGGTGTAGCTGAGATTAGTGGCAGCAGACTCCCTTCACTTGGGTCCTGCTTGCCTCTGAGCACGAGGCTATTTTCAAAAATAACCTGTTCCTGCATTTTAGATCCCATTTAAGTGCACCCTGGCCAGTTATCCCTCCCGTCAGCACTTCCAGGGAATTTATTTCAGCTGCTGTGCCCCAGTGTCAGGTGGTGTTTGGGACCCACAGTCAGGGATTTTTCTGTGAGTGGCATCACTTACAGACTCCCCTCTCCATTCCTCTGCTCTTTATCTCCTTCAGGAGTCACGGCACGGTTCAGTTTGGATGTTTGGATAATTAAAGTTGCCTCCCTTCTCTCTTTTCCCCACAGTGAGGTTCCTGCAGTTTGACTGAAATGTTGTGTGTGATAGGATCAACAGTAGATTTTCCCGCCTTAATCTCCATGTGAAAATCTGTGATTTCCTCAAACGCTGGCTAATTCTCTCTTTTCTGTGTTTTTGGGATGCTTTCCTTCTGAAGAGCATTGAAATCCAATATTTTAAAATCAATAAACCCTGCTCCCTCTCCTTAGCAGGTGCGTGCCTCCCCTGATGGGAGGGGAAATTAGCAGAATCAGCTGATTGTTCCAATTAATGGTGCTGACTCAAAGCACATGTACACGTGGATTACCTAACATACATAAAACACTCTTTACAGGTGTGTTAGTGCAGTTTGTTCTGCGGTTTCTGCTGAGATTTCTGCGTTTCATTGGGGAAAAAATGAAGAGAGAGGAAGGAAAGGGACAAGTGTTGAATTTACTGAGTGAGGGCAATATCCAGGAGAGTTTCCTCCCTGTTTTTCCTGTGGGAATAGGAAGATGGTTTGGCATTTCTGGGTGGCTTGGCCATCTATTTTGGGAGTCCCGGGGGTAAAATCAGCCTTGTCCATCGGATCAGCCAGAGGGGAATGGGTGAGTTTGGATGGTCCCTGTTATTTTGGCACCTGGACTGAGCACAGCAGTGCTGGGCACTCCTGGGAACCCCAAAACACCTGGAGAAGGAGGCTCAGAGCAGGGGCAGTGCCCTGAGACACTTAATTTATCCTTTTTTCTGTGAAATCCAGCTTTTCCCTGTGCCCACAGGATTTTGTTGTCTCAGGAGTGTTTGGGGTAGTCTGACTGAATAAAGGAGAGCAGGTGATTGGGCTTTCTGAATGGACACAGATTAATATTAATTTATCCAGTATTTCTTTTAAAAAACCACCTGCTCGTGGTTACTGTGCATTTACCCCTCTGTTTGCATTCCTTTGCATGAGGACTAATTAATTAATTAATTTCCCCACGTTTACCCAAACTCTTCTGCGTTGTATTGAGCAGGAATTTCTCACGCAGTTCCATTCCTTAATATCCAGGATTGCATCTTGTCCCTGGCTGTGTTATTTATTAAAAAAACCAAGTGCCTCATCTTGTGCTGAATGTCTGTTTCATGGGCTCTAATTATGCTGTTACCTGGGGATAATTAAGAGTCCTGCAAATGAATCCTTTCTGCTCATCCTGAGGGATGTCGGAGCATCCTGGCCGTCAGCAAGGCAGCATTTTGAAACCCTTCTTTAAAAAAAAAAAAATAAACAACAACAACAACAAAAAGCAGTGAATTCTTTTTAAAAAAAAGAAGTAAATTCAGTTCAAGTGCAGCAATTTCTTAAGAATTTGGCAAAACACACCACCCCCAGTTCCAAAGAATTGTTTGCAGCCAAGACGCACTGGAAAGTTCAGTTGGGAAGACGAAAATGGGGAATTAAACGTTCCCGAGCTCGTATCAGTTTTTGCTGTTTGTTTAATCTTGTTTTTTGTTCACTTGGTTGGGGTGCTGGAGCTGGGCAGATGATTAAACTCATCTGTTTTTCTTGCCTCAGCAATTGTTTTTTCATCATCATTTAGGGTAGGTCTGACTGTAATTCCAGTGAAGTTAGAGGAAAACCACTCCTGAAAATCTCATCATTCCTGTTCACAAAAGCAGTTTTGCCTCTCCAAGAGTTCAAATTAGGGTTTTTTTTTTTCCCTTATTTTTCTCCTGTTCCAAGATTTAGCAGTGAATACAGACAATGTCGCCTTTAAATTGCTCTGCATTGTTAATTTAACTCACAAATCTGCTCTTGCAGCTGGAAACCTAATTTGAATTAAATCAAAACGCCTGTTTAAGGGGATGCTGCTGACAGGGAAATACATGAAAATTGTAATTACATGTTCCAGTGCCATGACACAGATTTATCCAAGGTTAGTTTGGAACATGCTGACACATCCTACATGTCCAAACCATATCAGACGTAGTCCCTCAATTGCCATTTGAAGTATTTTGGAAGATATTTTCTCCTCATCATTTTAATCAGCCTCAAAATCAGTGATTGAAGGCAAATTCAGAGACATATTCTCAAGGAAGCAGCATCTGTTGACAGTAACGTCTCATTTTTATTTCCCCCTCTGAGTTCATGGCAGCTCCCACTGTTTCCTGACCCTCTTTTGCTTTGAGAGTACACAAAAATGAGAATTCCTGCCCTTACACACCCTCCCAAAATTGGCAAGGAGATGAGCCTCTTCTGGAGGAAAAAATGAAGAGGTCACGCCTGTCCAGAAAACCTGCAAACCTCAGAGCTGCATCCACCCAGCTCCTGAGAAGATCCTTTGAGATATTGAATTTTTCTGTGTTTTCCCAAACCTGAGAATGACCTTGAGTTGAAAAAGCACCACTTGGACTGAAACCCAGCAGTTTGGGGCCGGGCAGCTGCTGTTTCTAGCAGAAATACAGTGCTTTTTGAACACGCACAAACCATTTTTTAGTTGTTCCTACAGAAGAAAAGGATATTTATAACCGTCTTTATTCTTGGAGGATGTGTCGATCTGATTGCTTTGTCCCCTGCATGTGTGAGAGGTTTAATAAAGTGAAAATAAACCCCAGTTTGGGCTGTAAAATACAAAATTCCCAGCCTTTTACCTTCCAAGGTGCTTTGTCATCTTGGGGTGATGTTTCCAGTGTATCCAGTACTTCAGGAATCTGCTCATTTTGCTGCTGCTGCTGCTTCGTCCGGTGGTTTTTTGGCAATAATTGGAAATATTTGTGTGTTTTGGAGCCAGATGATCCAAGCAGGAGATGGGAGAAGAGGCTGCTCCTAAAGCCCCCTTGCTGTGGTGCCCAAGCAGTTTGTGGGGAGCACATGGAAATCGGTGACACACAGAGCTTTTAAACCCTAATTTGATTAATTTAATCAAATTCTTGAGTGCTTGTTATTTATCCTAAAATCTCACAAGCAAAGCCATCCAAATATTTCATCGTGTGCTTACACAGGTGTTCCCTTCTTGCTCCTAGTTCCCCAAGGGCCTGATTCAAACTCTTCAGTAATTAACCATTAATTCTGATGATTCTCATCAACACGTTTGTCCAGATTTTGTAGGATACCAACAATCCCTTCTGTGGGGAAGACACTTTGAGATACCCCAAGCTCTAAGACCCCAGAATTTGGCTATAAATGTGGGTAACACATCAATTACACCAGATTTGGAGGCTTTTTGCAGTAAGCAAATGCTCGGGGAGAGGGGGTGGAATGTGGAGAATTTCTGTGTCTAAGGGAAGGGTGGCTGGATCTCCTTTTAGCCTTCAGCTCTTCCAGCATCAAGAGAAAACATTTCCATCTCCATCATATTTATGCATGGAAAGCTTTGATATCCAGGCTCTGCTTTCCCCCCATCTTTTCACTCCTTGATTTTTAACGAAAGAAAATTTGCTTTGCCCTGCCACTGGAACGCCATTAAGTAATTAATTAAGCACCGACTCTGGTTTAATGAGTGTGTGGAGGTGAATTTTTGCTGGTTTGGGGTCCGGGTTCTCAGAAGAGGCTCGTCCTGCAATCCCTGCTGCAGACTTTAATCGCTTCGGACAGGCTGCTGAGCAAACACAGAGGAATTCTCAGGGCTTGGGCAAGGAACGACCTAAATAGTTGCCCTGTGATGCTGGTGTGGCTTATTTCCATGTGAAATGGGAGTAACTTGAGGGAATAACCATCATTTTTTGGTTATTTCAGTGGCCTTGGTAAGATAAAGTATGAAAATCGTGTGGGAGGATATTCAAAATATCTCTGATTTTGGCCGGAGTGTCCCGTAAAGGCTCTTTAGCAATTTGGGAGCAGCAGACCTAAAAGGACCCTTCAGATTTTTATTTATTTATTTATTTAAAACCTGCCTTTGCATTGCTGCATTCTGAGATGTGGAAACATTTGGAAAATCGTTTGTAGGTGTGCAGATATTGTTTGTTAATACCTGTTCATACCATGGGGAACTGGGACAAGAACTTGTGTTCCAGAACTCTCTGCTGTTCAAACCAAGAATTCATCGCACAAACTTGGAGAGGAACAGATAGACTTGAAAATCGTCTCAAAATAGAGGTTTTAATATTAAATCTAATCTGAAACCAGCAATACTGAACTGATTTCTCTCTGCTTTCCCTCTGGAATGTGAAGAAGGACTCTGTGGGCTGAGGCAATAGTTTGGGATTTGAGGTCTGGCTTCAATTTTCCCTCTTCCAGCTACTCTGGTTTTGACCTTGAGTAAGTGATTTAATCCCTGAAATTACAACCACTTAAATTTGTGATTATCCTCATTCACATCCAGGAGTTGTGCCTTTGGAGGAGGCTGTGAACATGTTAAAATGAAATATCTGCTGCCAGTGCTTTTTGGCAGAAATTCTCTTCACTGATCAACTTCATGATCTATTTCTACCCCTTTCCCATTGATTTTACTGTTGTGATTGAATATTTAAAATTCTGTAAATAAAATAATTCGCCAGCACAGAAAGATTTAGTAAAAAAAAAAGTGTATTTGCAAGACTTCTTGGGGCTGCTTTTAAAATATATTTATTTCCAGTTGTCGTTTATGACCTGTTTTAGTCACAGGCCCAAATTAGAAAAGGGCACAGTAAGTGAGATGAAACGAAAGTAAATGGAATAAAATGAAAGTAAATGGAATAAAACGAAAATAAATGGAATAAAATTAGTTGAAACCAGAGCCTTGCCTGGTACGGAGATGAGGAAGGAGAATGGACAAAATATGAACAAAAATACGACCGAAGAATGTGCCAAGAAGTGCCCGACCTAAACAGCAGCAGGCGATGGCCGGGTAGGAGTGGCGCAGAAAACATGAATATTCCGGAATATTCATGGATATTCCGGCCCAGCCGTGCTGTTTGCAACCAGAGGAGCCGCTTGAACGCCGAATTCCTGGGAGAGGTTGGATTTCTGATGTCACGGGGAGACGAGTGGGGATTCTTAGTCACTGCCGGGAGTTGGGCAAGCGGAGAGGCCGGGCGGGCGAGTTCCTGATGCCAGGGTATGCAGAAAACCCTGCCTGGCTCCAGTGGCGCTGGCAGCTCATCCTGCCAGGCTACGGGATGTGCCTTCCCAGGCCTGGCAGCGTTTGGAGGAAAGGGAAACTGAGGCCTGGCCCTGCCGCCTGCGCAGCTGGAGCCTTGGGAAGGGATTTTTTTTGGGTGCTTGGTGGTTGCGCAGGGGCTCAGGTGTGTCCCGGCTGAAGAGAAATTGTGATTCCCACGTCAGGTTTTCAGCGCAGGCTGGATTTTTGTGGGGCTCTGGGTGCTGTTTGAGGTCTCCCGCTGGTAAAAATCCCCCGGAGGGAACGCGGCAGCGCTGGGCTATCAGGTGGATGCATCTGAAGGGGAGCAATCAAATAGTTAATATTAAAAACTCTGCCTTTCTGCCTTTCAAATTGTCACAGCAGGGGTTGCATTTCATGGTTGACATTAGGCAGGCTGTTCCAGCTCCCGCTTCTCTCACATCCTCCTTTTCATCCCTCCTCCCTCCTTCACGTTTTTTTAATGCCTCTCATATTCAGCGTGGCTAATAAGCAAATTTGTCATCTGCTTATTTTTGTCTTTGCTCACACTCCCCCCAGCCCTCCCTCGTGTTCAGCCCAAATTACCAGTAAGCCCGTGAATTGCAGATAATGCTCCTGTGAATTATCCTTTGCTGCAGGGCAGCTCTGCAGTCCCTGTGCCAAGCTGACTTCACTCGTGTGACTAACACCGTGCAGCACGAGAAAAGAACTGGGAATTTGGGATGTTGGGTGGCTGAGACTGAGGTTTAGGAGGCATCTCCTTGACAGGGAATTTTGTGGGGACATCTTTGGCTTGTTACTGGTGGCACTTGCTTTTCACGTGGGTAAAAAAATGTCAGAAATAAAGACGACAGGTTTGCTCATGGAGGTGGGGGTCATGTTTTGTAATCTAGTGAAAAAACCAGTCCTTTCTCTGGAGAGCTCACATTGCAGCTAAATAAAGAGAAAACAACATAAGGACAGAAAAATGGGAGGGGTTTGGGGGTTTTTTGTTGAATGAGAGGATGATGGAACAGCAGATAACGGGCTTAAAAGTAAAACTTGCTGAAAAGAAAGAGGTTTGATCCCCACCTCTGCACATCTGGCCCGCACACATCTTTCTTTACCTGAAATAAAAGTGAAAGTACTAGAAAATGAGTGACTGGAAGGTAAAAATCACTCTCTGTGCCCATGGCCTGGGATCTGCTGGGCACAAGAACAAATTCGTGACACAATTATTTAACCAAGCCTGGCAAACTTGACTAAAGGTTGCTTCCAGTGATTGCTCCTGGATGGGATTGGTTTTGACAAGCTTGAGTCTATCACTGTCATTCCAATAAAATGTGTTGCTTCAAATTAGACAAAAATAAGACCCTACTTCTTTTTTATCCTCCTAGAAACTCTTGGCTCTTATTGTTCCCTTCTCCCTTTGTCCCCAGGGCTTCTTGCAGTGGTGATTTGTCCCTGGCTCCCAAAGCGAGGGGAAGCTTTACAAGATGTCAGTTAATAACTGGGGCACTGTGAACTCTCTGGGCAGCCTGAATATCATCATTAGAGCTTTTGGGTTTGATTTCTTCGCAGTAATGTCGTCCCAGTCAGGAAATGGATTTATAACTGGGCACAAGTGGGGTATTCTTGTCAACTTGCATGGCTTTGGGGGCCCAGTGAGGTTAAATGGTGGTGGAACAGCAGTGAATGGTATCAACTCCCTGAAAACCTGGCTTTTAAAAACTGAATTTGCTTAAAAATTCATTTAAAGTAGTCCTAGAATTACCTTGGCTTTTCCTGGCAGCTCTCTCACATTCATACATTCCTGGTTTTTAAGATATTTTCATTTTGCGTGCAGCAGCCAGGTAAAATAAATGAAACCAGTAGGGATGTGCACATCTGTCAGCTCGTGGAGTCCTTAGGCATCCTCTTCTCTAAGGACAGCAGCTATCGAAATTTAACTGCAAAACAAAATGCTCTGCAAAATACATCATGCCTCTCAAAATGTGATTTGCTCTCCCGAGTGTTCAGCCCTAAGTGCAGATGTCAGATTGCAGGAGGTGTTCTGTGAGGCAAGATACAAAACCTGAACCTTCGTTAAACCTGAGCTTTCTTAGGGCCAGATTTCCTTTGGAAAACAGAGGCTCAGGCCGTGGTCAGGAGGTGCTACCTGCATTAGGCAGTTCAGAGATGCTGCCAAAATTGCCTTAAACTGGCAGCCCTCTTCAAGACAGAGGTGCTTAATGTGATTTGTGATTTCCCCACCAGACTGACGCTTTAAAGGGATTTTTGGTGGCTCGTTGGATGCTGGCTTTCAGCAGCGAGACCTTTACCTGAAGATGAGGCACTCAGGATGTCTTTGGGCCAATTTAAACAACTGCTCTGTGTTTAATTCCCATCCCCACCGCCCCCCTGCCCTCCTTCTCATCCCTGCCGTCTCTTTTTGATAGCTTCCCTTTCTCTCTTTCGGCTCCAGGGAGCCGTAATTAAGAAATCAGCCCGTGGTTGGTTGGATAACCACTGGGAAATGCTGCTGGTCTTGCCCAGCCTCTGACAGAAAATGAGTAAAGACGGGAACACAGCTCTAATAACGAACGGGCAGATTACAAACCCGCGGGGGTTGGGTCTCTGCTTATCTGGCCGTGCCAAGGAGAGGGAAAAATGTCTCAGTGTACTCGGAATTAGGGAGTGACAAAGTGGAGTTTCGCTCTTGAGAGGTGCTCTTGGTATCCCCCCGCAAAAAGGAGGATTTAGGAAGCTGTGGAGGATTAAGGGGTGGATTGGCTCGAGTTGGAGCTGTTCAGATGCTCTGCAGTGTGTTTGGAACAAAAAGCAGCGAGAAAATCAAACTTGAGGGTTTACCTGGCCTGGGGTTAGCTCAGCTTGAGTCAGTTTAGAGTGTGACCTGTGAAAAACTGCTCTGAGTCCTGAGAAACTGCTGTGACTCCTGAGGAACTGCTCTGACTCCTGAAAATCTGCTCTGACTCCTGAAAATCTGCTCTGACTCCTGAAAATCTGCTCTGACTCCTGAAAATCTGCTCTGACTCCTGAAAATCTGCTCTGACTCCTGAAAATCTGCTCTGACTCCTGAAAATCTGCTCTGACTCCTGAAAATCTGCTCTGACTCCTGAAAATCTGCTCTGACTCCTGAAAATCTGCTCTGACTCCCAAAAATCTGCTCTGACTTGTAAGAAACTGCTCTGACTCCCAAAAATCTGCTCTGACTCCTGAGAATCTGCTCCGAGTCTGAACTGTAGCTTTTGGTGTTTCGGTGCTTGTCAGCACAATGAGTTTGGGATCCTCTCATTATTTTGAACTTGATACGGCAAACGACTTTTGCTTCTCGAATAGGATTTGGGAGAAATGTTTTTGCAGCTCTGCTGTGCATCCCGGGCTGAGTAGGACACAAAAATACACACGGAAATCTAGGCTGGGACACAGAAATGCAGGCTGATATCCACAAACACAGCCTGTAACACAGAAATCCAGCCTGATATTGCAACTCTTTAACAACTCCAGCAATAGGGAAAAACTTAAAATTTCTCCCAGATTTCGAGCTCAGCCTTCTTGGGGTGAATGTGTTCATTAAAAGTAATCAACAGGCTCTGCATTTCCCCACTTTCTTCCACATTAATACACTCAAAAATTAAGGCCAAAGTGCTGTTGGATTCTGTATTTAATGCTACAAATAGCAGATTTACAAACATTTCTGAGAGCATGTAGTGGCGTGAGGGAGTGGCTTCAGAGTGGCAGATGGGGAGGTTTAGATGGGATATTGGGAAGGAATTCTTCCCTGTCAGGGTGGGAAGGCCCTGGAATGGATTTCCCAGGGAAGCTGTGGCTGCCCCTGGATCCCTGGAAGTGTCCAAGGCCAGTTTGGAGCACCCTGGGACAGTGGAAGGTGTCCCTGCCCACGGCAGGGAACTGGAATGAGTTTTCAAGTCCCTTCCAAGCCGAACCCTTCTGGGATTCCATGGAATACTCATTTAGAAGTCAAATGCAGTCGGGCTGGTGCAGGCTTGGAAGGAAAGGTTTGCATTTTGCTCTCCCTTTGCATATGGAAAAGGTTCAGTTCTCTCCCTGTGATGCACAAAATCCCAGCCCCTTTTATCTGAGCCGTTTCTCTCAGGTTGCTGAGATGACTTTGGAAGAGTGGGAGCTGGGGAACCAAACAGGCCGAGCTGGGCAGGTGAAGATTTCCATGGGGCCCCTCCCGGAACAAACTCCCTGGGTGTTTTTCCAGCTCCTGGGTAATGGCTCCATGAGGAATATTTGGAGGAGCACCATTTCTTGGTGCATTCTTGCTCCCTGTCTTAGCTGGATGATTCCGGGTTTTTGACCTATATAATTTTTATTTCCCTTAAAGGGGTGACTTGAAGAGCTGTTGGCAAATGCGTCTTGTTGGCTGAGGACCAAGGAGTTGTGATCTGATGGAAAAGCTTGTGATCCACCTGGATTCCAGCATTCCGGTGTCCTGCTGGATCTGGTAAAGATGCTCTGAACAAGAATAGCTGGGACAAATGATAAAGAACTCGAAGATCTGTGTCAGGTACTCAAGGGAGTCCGTGGGCACTGCGGTTTTCTTCTGGTTCACAGTTCTTCAGGAGCACAATAATAAATGAAATAACATCTCTGCCTTACCCTTTCCACTTCTGCACCGAAGGGGCCACTCCTGAGATGAGGGAGCTTGGCTTGTCCATGCTTGTACGGACACTGGAATCCATCAGCCCGTGCAATCTGTGCTATCACTGCTGTTTTTCTAAGCGAAATAATAGATGTTGTTTGAAAATGTGTTGTAGTGTAGCTCGGGATAGCAAATCCGTGCCTAAACGTGAAGGTGGGGCTGGGGGATTGCATTTATCACCGAAATGTTTCATTTCTCTGCTGGAAAACCTCTCCCGTGGTGAAAACAGAGATTTTTCACTCTGTGTGGTGAGAAGCTTTAAAGAGTGACCACAATCCCACAGGGACACGTATCCAAAGTTCCTTAATTTATCTCTGACTTGGGATTTTGTGACAAGCTGGGAATCTCTCTTTTAATGCCTAAACAAACTTGTAGGTCCAGTTGGACTTTGAAGTTGAAGTGTGGGTGGAATTTATTACCTGGTCTGAAGGCAAGAGGTCTGAACCCAAATTTTCATGATGCGAGGAGTCTCTTCCTGCAGTGCTGCCGTTCCAGGGAATGTTGGGAGGGCTCTGGGGATGTTCCTTGTGGAAGACCAAACTTCCAAAGGGGCAGACACCACAACTTTCTCTCGTGATCTGCATTCCAGAGGGCTTTGTCCACAAAAACGTGTGTGGCACAGCTGGAACACGAAATGGGTTCCTGTTGTGTCCTTCCTTCGAGGCTCGCTGGAAATTCTGGGCGTTCTGGGATTCTGCGCTTCCGGAGCTCGGACAAAGAACTGACCAAGGAAAGGGAAGGCTTCCGGTGGCTCCCCACCAAATAAAGAATCTTTTGGGGGGTTCTGTGTGATTCTGGGTGTGCTTGGAAGGTTTTATCCAGGGCTGGGGGCAGCAGGCGCTGTCACATCCCCTGCACCGCACACCTGCCTTGTCCCGGGCTTCTGGAAGGACCAAAGGACCTCGTTAAACGAAACTAAATAATCCTCCCCACATCAGTGACCTGAATGATGCCACTTAATTAAAATACGTCTAGACAAATAACCTGGGGGGGGAGAGATATTATCTGTAAGAAGTGTCGGAGGTTTCTGCATAGGGACCATAGGAAATAAATAAATTTCTTTCCTCTCCCAAGGCTCTGGAGCACTGGTGGGTGATGCGGTTATTCCTGGTGTAGCTGNGAAGGACCAAAGGACCTCGTTAAACGAAACTAAATAATCCTCCCCACATCAGTGACCTGAATGATGCCACTTAATTAAAATACGTCTAGACAAATAACCTGGGGGGGGGAGAGAGATATTATCTGTAAGAAGTGTCGGAGGTTTCTGCATAGGGACCATAGGAAATAAATAAATTTCTTTCCTCTCCCAAGGCTCTGGAGCACTGGTGGGTGATGCGGTTATTCCTGGTGTAGCTGGACTGGCATTCACCTCTTTGTTAGCAATTACTTTAACCTGGCTGTAAATAATACTCCTGCCAGGTATTGATTAACACTTGCGGCTGGTTTTTGACCCAGCTTTATTATTCTAATGAGGTGCTTTCAAAAGAGCACAAAAGGAGCGTTTGTCAGAGGAATAAGAAGTGATTCTTATCTTGCCCGCTCTCAAGTGTGTTCAACATTTCTGGGTTTGTGTTGTTTGGCACCGAGTTTGTCGTGGCTGTGTGACACCTTTGTTGAAAAGGAATTGAGCAGTGGCAGTGAGAGCTCTGGGGATGCTGCCAGGCCCAGGGGTTGCTCAGAACAGTAGAAATAAACTCACTTTTAGCTGATTGCAAAAAAAAGTCCGTTTTCTAAGGCTGAACGTGATTCTTTCTTGCTTTCCTTGTGAAGGGCTGAAAAGCAATCTGACCAAAAAGTGACAAGCAAGGATGTTTTTTGAAGGCAGCTCATTCTCCTCCTGCTGGCCCTCAGTAAGTGATGTTCTCCTCTCCAGAAAGGTGCTTCATTCCACACTGGGAGCAGTGAATTGATGGAATATGTGATATTCCAGGTAGCCCTTTGACTCATTCCTGGAGTTTATTGCTCTGGAGCGGATTCCTGAAGGACAGCTCCAGCCAGAGTCATCATTTTTAGTTTGACATTGCACCTTTCCCTCACAATTTTACAGGAAAATCTCTTCTTCTCCTTCCTTTTCCATCAGCAGGATGGGCACCTCTCTCCTCTACATGGCTGACGCTGAAGGTGGACATTGAATTTTTGCAAAATTAATACCAACACTCATTTTCTGAAATGAGGACTTGGCTGTTTCTGAGGGCTTTTTGTTACCCCAGTATTCAGAGAGTATGTTTTTAGATGAAAACATAATTATTTAAAAACAAGACCTACTTGGGCTTAGCACCTCGAAATGTTTGGATATTGAGCAGATGAATTCCAGGCTCGGGCTGAGGTATCCACACTCTTCTGGCTGGGGGTCCCAGAGTAATGGCTGAGTGTTGGTGAATTCAAATTATCCCTTGACATCTTGGGAATTACGGAGCTCTTAGTGCTTCCCAGATAAGTTCAAAAGGACTGGAAGCCCGGCTAAAAGGATGTCCTGGTAATGTCTGCGCTGAGGGAGGCTCTGTTGTCAAAATCTGAGCTCCCTTGCACAGAAACAGAGATTTTATCGGGAATATTTGGCAGGCGGAACGGCCAATACCCTCCGAAGTTGTGCAGCATCTCCTGCTCGGGATCCATGGGTCTGGAAGATGCTGATGAGCCCCTAAAAGCATCCTGAACTTTGCCTTTCAATTCCCAGCTCCCAAAGTGGCTGGGGGAAATGCCCTTGGGTGGGTTTTTTTGGAGCCCTGAGCATCTCAAGGAGCAGCTCTGACTGCGAGGTCACGACCTGCAGGGCCTTGGGTTCCCACCCTGCTGCATCCCTGGCCAGGCTCGGTGGCAGTGACACCCCTGAGTGCTATTTTGAGTTTTGAGGCTAATTGCACCCTGGGGAAAGCCAAATCCCAGCCAGCCGTTTGAACCGGGCGTTCCACAAGGCAGCTCGCTGCTTTTGCAGTGTTTTTCCCTAAGCTGTTTTCAAGAACTGCTTAATTTTCTGGGGGCTTGTTAGTATTTATCGTTTTAGAAGTCAGGCATTGGAAATCTGGGTTCAGGTCAGGATTATGCTGACCTGTCCCTTTGTGCTGGGACTTCCTTGTTTTTCTGGCAGAGATGGGTCTGTCCCTTGGGACAGCTGCAAGAATAGATTCATTAACACCTGTGAGATTGAAATACAGGCACATAAATAATTTATTAAATAATACAGGGAGCAGAGGAAAAAGGGAACTAATACAAAAGACAGGAGACTCTCAGTGTGGCTAAAATGCTGTGCTTGTTTTGCCCGGTTCTGTTCCAGACCCTGTCTGAGGGAGTGGATGGAATTGAGGAAGAAAAAATTAAGATCTTAGGACTTTAAAAAATCACCCATTTCTTTGGCTTCTCTATGCACATAATTAAGAAATGTTTTCTCTACGTTAGCTGGGCATGGAGTGGGAAATAACACCATGCACAGTTGTGTCTAGCAGGGTTACAAGCAGTGTAGAGACTCATTTCTGTAGATCTCAATTTAAATGCCACAAATGCCTGTATTTTAGTGAGATTTTCACACCTCGAGCGTGGCACAGCTACTGAAATATTGTTCATTAAGGAGCAGAGAAGCAAATCATGTTCCCTTCGTGCCACTGCTCTTGGACAGCCAGTCATAAATATTTTAAAATACTTAATTGGAAGCCATTCCTGGCAGATGCTGCCAAGTGCAGCGTGTTCGGAGCCCCTTTGGAGGGAATGGGGCAGAATTTCTGGCTTGGGGCTGAGCTGCCCTGGACTGAAATGGAAGGATGAGGCAGAGCTGGGCTGGCAGCCCGAGCACCAGTTGGTTCAAAACACGTGGAACCTTTTGGAACGAGTCACTGTGGCAGTGCTGAAGGCTGACAGGGCCTTGCAGAGTGCTTGGAGTGTGATGCAGAGGGCAAAACGGGATTGCTGCACGTCAGAATTCCCCTCGCAGAGTCACCCAAGGAATCTCTGCTTCCCGCCCTCCTTCCCTCCCTCCCGTGGTTCTTTTTGGATTCATGTGCTCAAGCAGAACTCCTAACCAAGTAAGGAGGCTTTCTGCTGCTCCAAATGTCTGTCTTAAACATTCCGAGGAACTTTAAAAGCTCGGAGGTGCCGTCGTTTTCTTGCAGGCTGATGTGCCAGCTGACCTCCTCGAGGTCCTGCAGTGCCGTGGTGCCAGAGCAGAGCCCAAACAAATTGAGTTGTCCTCGAATCCCAACTCATTGCCATAAAAAGGGAAGTTTCATGTGTGAAATCACAGCAGATTTGGGCTGATTCTCTCCTAGGGAACACAATAATTCTTGCGTCATTCGTGCGCTTAAGCTTAGGGCAGTATCTGGTGTAGGACCAAAGTGCCAAAACCTCTCCGACATCCTGCAGTTCTGGAAAATGATAAATGATCCCCTGGCATGACAAACTGCTGGATGTGCCCGCAGGAGTAAAGGTGGAGTGGAAAAAACAGGGAAGAGGCAGGGCACATGTGGGCACCAGTGTTTTAGTGTGGTGCTGACGATCAGATGTGGCAGAGGATAACTGGTGTATAAATACAAGGGTGCATTAGCTGTTAATTGCAGGCAGAATCGCTGAGAGTGTGGGGTTAGATTTTTTTTTTAAAGGGTTAAGAATAACGTGAGACAGAGCAGCAGCCGTGACATCAATGAAGAAAAAGTGGTTTTTGATGTGTTTGTCACCTGTGTGGGAAGAGGTGACTTCCCCAGCACCGCACGCAGTTTCTCGCTACAATTTCTATAGAAACGGTGAGAAGGAGCTTGTTTGCATTGAAGCAGCATATCTTTGTGTGAAGAGGGTTGTGAAGAGGGTTTTGTCCCACGGTTGTGTCACTTCCACGCTTGTGGCTGTGTCATTTCTGTCAGAATTGTGGGCAGCGTGTTCGCGCTCATTTTTGACAGGTTTGTGCGGGAGCCGCCACACGACGGGGCCTGTATGGAAAGGCAAAGCCCCGGCAGCGATCTTTAGGAATAACAACCTCAAAAATGGAGAATGCTGGTTCTGTTGTGGCTCTGTGGGGTTTTGAGGAGTGATTGGCATGAGGCTGGAGAAGGAAGAGAGGGAATGATGCCACGCAATTCCTGCCTGCCGGCTCTGCGGGGTGCAGACGAGATCTGAGGCTTTCGTGCAGATCCTGCACTGCATCCTGGTGTTTCTCTGCTCATCAAAGGGATTCCTCTCCTCCCCTCTTTCTTATTTCCAGAAAAAAACGCCTATATTCCAGTGTTCATCCCTGTAAATTCAGCGTGTGGGTTTATTTTCATTCCTTTCCCTGCGCTGGGAGGGTGGCTAAAGGCTCTCTGTGCTCCGGCCTCAGCTGTAAATATCCCGAAGTTTGAATTCTTCATTAAAGATTCGCACTGAAGTGTTAATCAGCTTCAGCCAGCCTATTTTTAGAGCTGCAGCCTTCGATGCCAGTTGAGTAATTGCAATTATGATTACTTATGGTTTTGCTAATTGAAACAGCTTTTTGGAAAACTGCTGCTTCATGAAGTAGAATCAAATCGTCCAAGAGGTTGTGAAACGTCCATCCTTGGAGATGCTCAGAA
>VYZQ01057608.1:62646-77317 GCA_013400655.1 Mystacornis crossleyi | reverse complement strand
AAAAAAAAAAAAGCTACTTAGGATAAGTTTGAAAGGGAATTGATTTCATTTTTTAATCCCACCAATTAAAAAACGCCACACTTTCTAATTTGTGTCAAAATTAAATGACAGCAGTGCTATAATATCTCCTGGAAAACAGAACATAGCCTTGATGTAAAGATATGTTTATATGAAAACATTTTGTATGAAAATGTTTTTTGTGTTAATTTTGTATCATAAAAACTAATCCTTCATAATGTATAAAATTATCCAGCAGAGTAAGAATATTATTATTACAAAAACTGTATAAAAAAGCTGCAACCAAAAAGCCTCCCTGAAGATACCTGACTAGGACTTTGAACTGTAAATTAAACCACTAATATTAAATAAAGAGAAAACCCATTCTTTAATCATCTCAGGCCCAAGAAGAACAAACAAACAAATGAAGCTGAAAGAAAAGAAATACAAACAAACAGTGAAATAAGGTTATTAAAAGAGTGTAAGTCTCCCTACAATACCCCAATTCTACCAGTACAAAACCCAACATTTTAATTACAAAATTACAAAGTAGCTGAGTGTAATTTTCAATTTTAAATTTAAAAGGTGCTTTCTTTTGTCTGCCATTAACTAAAAACAATCAAGAAATTTTCACCTTTGAATGGGAAAACCCCAAAACAAGGAGAAAGAGCCAACTTACATAAACTGTATTACCACAAAAATTCAAAATTAGCCCCACAATATTTACAGATCAACTAGCTAAAGAACTGAAAACCTTAACACCGCCACTTGGGGAAGGTACACTTCTGCAGTACGCTAATGGCCTACTAATAGCAACAAAGACCCGTGAAGACAGCAAGGACTGGACTGTAAGTCTTTTAAATTTTCTGGGACTAAGTAAAGAGAGAGAGCCTTAAGAAATCACAGGAAAGAGGCAATTTGATATCNTTTTCTGGGACTAAGTAAAGAGAGAGAGCCTTAAGAAATAACAGGAAAGAGGCAATTTGATATCACTAAACCTTTTCTGTTGTTCTCACATGAGAGACAAGGACTGGCGCTGGAATTTTTAGCACAGAAGCTGGGACCCTTCAAAAAACCAATGACTTATTTCTCCAAGCAGCTGGACATGGTCAGCTGAGGGTGGCTCGCCTGCCTCCGTGCAGTGGCAGCTGTGATCCTGAACATAGAGTGACGAGGTCTCACTGCTCACTCAGGTCAGCAGCCATGCTGTTCTATGCCCTGGAATGCCCTGAGCTGCCAGGAGAGATGGCACGGGCAATCCAGCAGGCACGGTGGCTCCGAAATGCAGAGAGTGATAGCTGCTAGGCTAGTGTCATGAGCAGGAGCAAAGAGGTAGAAATATAGCCCAAACTCCGTGCCTATATTCCTGTTTTCTTTATTCCTCCCATCCCGGGAGGAGTCAAGATATGTTACTCAGAAGGGAGAAACTGTAGAGGGGGCGGGCAACCGGTGATGACCCGCCTTTATTTGGGGGAGAGGAAAGGGGAGAGCAGGGGGTGGACCCGCAGTAATCAGCCAACTGGGCTCTGTTTGGGGGGGTCAGTGCTACATTCAAACTTTTACCTGTACTTGGAACAAAGAAAGCTCGGTGAGTCACAGCCGCATGGCACGAGCAAGCTCGGGCATGTTCGGCCGGTGGGAGGCCGTGCAGGTCCAGGCATGTCCTGGTGCCAGTCATGCCCTGCGCGGTCCCGGGGACGGGTGGCCCATCAGGCAGGCAGCAACAATAGAGGACACTCACAAGTTCACACTAAGCCAACAGATGACTGTTTTTATCTCTCATACAGTACCAGCAGTGCTCACGCAGAAAAGAAATCACTGGTTAACCCCATCTCACTTTCTCAAATACCAGGCTGTCCTAGCAGAATCGGAAGATGTGAATATCCAAGTAACTAACATTTTAAAAGCAGCAGCTGACCTCCAAAACAAAGCTACTGAAGAGCCCGTACAGCATGACTGCATTGAAACCACAGAGGCAGTGTACTCCAGCCACCCACACCTAAAGGACTCTCCACTAGAAAATACAGAAAACTAAGTCACTGATGGGAGCAGTTATATCAAAAATGGTAAGCCGCTTGCTAAGTATGCAGTTACAACCACAGACACAATCGTTGAGGCCAAACTGTTACCTGTGGAGACATCAGCTCAAAAGGCCGAGATAGTAACTCTAACTCAACCTTGGCATTAACCGAAGGTAAACCTATCAACATTTAGACTGATTCAAAGTATGCCTTCGAGGTGGTACACGCTCACAGGGCTATTTGAAAAGGAAAAAAAAGCTTATTAACCTCTCAGAAGAAAAAATTAAGCATACTACGGAAATCTTACAGTTATTAAAAACTGTGCTTAAACCTTTAAAAGTGACTATAATTCATCATAAAAACATTCCCAAGGTAGCACCACCCCTGAACTGAAAAATACTATAGCAGAAAAAACAGCAAAAACAGTGACTGGTGGGGTTCAAATTCAAACCCTATGGGTGAAAACCCACCACCATACAGCACTGATAATTTAAATTAGGTACNCCAAGCAGCTGGACATGGTCAGCTGAGGGTGGCTCGCCTGCCTCCGTGCAGTGGCAGCTGTGATCCTGAACATAGAGTGACGAGGTCTCACTGCTCACTCAGGTCAGCAGCCATGCTGTTCTATGCCCTGGAATGCCCTGAGCTGCCAGGAGAGATGGCACGGGCAATCCAGCAGGCACGGTGGCTCCGAAATGCAGAGAGTGATAGCTGCTAGGCTAGTGTCATGAGCAGAAGCAAAGAGGTAGAAATATAGCCCAAACTCCGTGCCTATATTCCTGTTTTCTTTATTCCTCCCATCCCGGGAGGAGTCAAGATATGTTACTCAGAAGGGAGAAACTGTAGAGGGGGCGGGCAACCGGTGATGACCCGCCTTTATTTGGGGGAGAGGAAAGGGGAGAGCAGGGGGTGGACCCGCAGTAATCAGCCAACTGGGCTCTGTTTGGGGGGGTCAGTGCTACATTCAAACTTTTACCTGTACTTGGAACAAAGAAAGCTCGGTGAGTCACAGCCGCATGGCACGAGCAAGCTCGGGCATGTTCGGCCGGTGGGAGGCCGTGCAGGTCCAGGCATGTCCTGGTGCCAGTCATGCCCTGCGCGGTCCCGGGGACGGGTGGCCCATCAGGCAGGCAGCAACAATAGAGGACACTCACAAGTTCACACTAAGCCAACAGATGACTGTTTTTATCTCTCATACAGTACCAGCAGTGCTCACGCAGAAAAGAAATCACTGGTTAACCCCATCTCACTTTCTCAAATACCAGGCTGTCCTAGCAGAATCGGAAGATGTGAATATCCAAGTAACTAACATTTTAAAAGCAGCAGCTGACCTCCAAAACAAAGCTACTGAAGAGCCCGTACAGCATGACTGCATTGAAACCACAGAGGCAGTGTACTCCAGCCACCCACACCTAAAGGACTCTCCACTAGAACATACAGAAAACTAAGTCACTGATGGGAGCAGTTATATCAAAAATGGTAAGCCGCTTGCTAAGTATGCAGTTACAACCACAGACACAATCGTTGAGGCCAAACTGTTACCTGTGGAGACATCAGCTCAAAAGGCCGAGATAGTAACTCTAACTCAACCTTGGCATTAACCGAAGGTAAACCTATCAACATTTAGACTGATTCAAAGTATGCCTTCGAGGTGGTACACGCTCACAGGGCTATTTGAAAAGGAAAAAAAAGCTTATTAACCTCTCAGAAGAAAAAATTAAGCATACTACGGAAATCTTACAGTTATTAAAAACTGTGCTTAAACCTTTAAAAGTGACTATAATTCATCATAAAAACATTCCCAAGGTAGCACCACCCCTGAACTGAAAAATACTATAGCAGAAAAAACAGCAAAAACAGTGACTGGTGGGGTTCAAATTCAAACCCTATGGGTGAAAACCCACCACCATACAGCACTGATAATTTAAATTAGGTACCAGAAGTAAAGAGATAAATAAGATCAGATGGGTCGGCTAAAATAAAGGATCTCATAATCATACCCCCTCCCCCCAAAAAAACAACCAACCAACCAAATAAAAAAACCCTGTTAAAATTATTTACCCAAAGCGAACATTCTGAGACAAAGTGACCCCTATTAAGCTAAACACAAAAACAAACTATCCCTAAAGAAGTTTTACTAAGAGATATGTGACAAATTGACCTTTCTAAATTACCTAGAAAAGGGGGATACAGGTATCTCTTAATCCTCACAAATATTTTTTCAAGTTGGCCAAAAACTTTCCCTTATAAAACAAATAACATGATTTGGGGTACCCAAAAAAATTAATTCTGATACTTAATAAAAACCTTAAATAACACTTCTTAAAAATTTTAAAAAGTATAAAACAAACCCACAATATAGTTACCCAACTTATCCTGACTTATTATTTACTGTTTGTATTAATAATTATTATTGTATGATTTTATATACTTCAAATTACAATACTTACACTCAGTGACAAAAACACAAACTTAAAAATAAGATTTAAAAAAAGTACTTCCTTTCAAGACATACAAAATTTGTAAAGAATTACAAATGACCAAAGAAAAAGGGGGGATTGAGACGAGTGGTCAATAGCTAACTCATGTAAACACAGTTAATTATTAGGAGACAGCAAATGTTAGTTCTGACAGCAAATGTGAATTACAAAATTTAAGAAGCTGGATTCACCCTAATCTTGTCAAGACAGAGGGGACAAGGATCATTTCAGAAACTACTGAACCATTCCTCAAAGGACTACACATGCCCCAGGGAGAAAGGTGAAAAGTGCATTGTGAGGAAGACTATGAGCCTTCATCATAAAGACCCCTGAGGAAGAAGAAGAGCCTTCCTCAGCACGACCACCAGAGTGCACAGGGCATGTGTTGCACGTATGCTAATGATATTAATAACTTATGAGAAATAATTTGTATAACCATGCCTGTCCCAAGGAATGTGATGACTATTCATAATTTAACCCATGATAGTGTGTTGTAGAGAGCACCGGTGTGTGTGTGTTTGGAGGAGTGATCCCACACACACCCAGTGCCGAATAAAGCAAACACCCACTTCTCTGTCTCTGAAGTGTCCCTTGACGCGGTTTTGGGGCAATTCAATGTAACCTAGTGCCTTGCTTTACCTGGAGTAACAGTGTGGTAATATAAGCATTCTTCCTCACTCTTTCCCCAGATCTTAGTGTTTTAGAAGCCACCCTTAGCATTTACCTCTTTGGGATTAATAGAAAAACACGGAGCTTGAACTGGGGTCAAGAACAAAGCCTGCCAGCATCCATTTTCCTAATGGTCCTCACATTGAAAGAAGGAAAGTTGGTAAAAGAACATATTTAATGCAGCTTTGAGTCTCTGTAGAGGAAAGCACTGGTTTCCATAGCATCACCAGAAACATCTCTCTGAATATGAAAGAGGACGTTTAGGCTCAGGATTCATCTGGTTTGGCAGCAGGCATGGAGTTAAAGCACTTCACTCCAGAATGCTTTTTGCATGGCCAGTGGGAAAACAAGGGCACTTCCACATCAAGAAACCATTTCCTAATAGACTATTGAGTCACCCAGTATGAGAAGGCTTCTCTTAAAAGACTGATTTTAGAGGTGAAAAGAAGTGGGCAGTTTTACAAGCCTATAAACCAACTCAGATACACATAATGCTATAATGCCTTTGACTCCTGCTCCTTCCTCTTGGCAGCTTGGCTGCTGAATTCTTTTGCTTCATGATTTTATAGGAAATATGCCCCATTTATTTCAGCTGGGCTGTGGTTTCACATTTAGTTGCAGCTTAATGGTTTCTGTCCTTGATGTTGCCCTGGTTCCTGCTCTCCACTCCATGCTACTCATTGTGCTGTGGTGGCACAGCATGGTGACCTGGAGCAAGGGACTTTCCTGGCAGATTACAACCCATTATGTGGATCCCCAGCCTCACAAAGACATATTCAAAACAGTCAAGAGATTTTAGAGTACTTTTAAAAAAAGGAAAATCCATGTGAGCAGAGAGGGTGAGATAAGGAATCTCTGTGCAATGGGAGGTGCAGATAGAGGAATTTTTTCCAGGATTAGCTGGCAGGCTGAGGCAGAATCTTTCTTCCTCTAGAACTGGAATACACAGCTTTGTATTTTCATCATCTTTGACATTATTAGTCTGTATGACTAGTTCTGGCTCTTCTCTTTATACTTCCACTCATGTTCTGCAGGAGTCTTGAGAATGGTCTGGAATATCTTTCAGTTTAAAATGACTTTTTCTCTGTAAATATCTGCTCGAAAATATGCTGTGGATGCTAGTTAATCTAACATTTCCTTCTGGCTAGCATGTTATAAAGTGCAGAGCATGGGAGGATGATTTTAAGATAACCCTGATTAAAGGGTATTTCAGTGTGTTGCAGCTACCATTAGAGAAGCAGCAGGGCACGTCTGGAGTGTCGTGGACTTGGTGCGTGTGCACGTCCAACCTAGTGAGACTTTTTCTAAAAAATTTTTTAGATGTTTAGAAATTGCCAGGAAAATAAAAAATAAACAACAATATTTATTCTGTGGCAGGTCTCTCAAGTCCTGCTACTATCACAGGCCTGAAGAGCTTCAGGGAAATGACGACTTGATAACTTTGTCCCTTTCACATTGTTTGGGGTAAAGGTCAGGTCTAAGGCCCAGATTCTCATCTTCTGGGCCCTCTGAAGGAGCAGGTGGTGCTGAGCCCAGCTGCTGGCCCTTCTGGCAAGGGAGGAGGTGGCAGGTCATTGAACCACCTAAAGGGAAGGGAGCAAAAGGCAGAGGATGTGAATATACACTGATATATGTGACATGCCTGCATGTGTACGTACAAATAATAAATTGGTCTCTTGTTGGGTGTTGCTCTGTGGCCTTTCATATAAAAGCAGTCATTTAGTATTTTCCTCTCTGGAGAACCTTACACTTGTTTTATTAGTATGTATTTTTTAATTTATCAAGTAAACATATAAATAACTGAAGCAGATATATTATTAATGCAGAACAGTTGTGTAAGTCACTGAAAGTCACAGATGCGTCATAAAAATAGATGGCAATCAATAGTCACAGGAAAATGTTATTTGTTTCTTGCAAAGCTGCAGCTATAAACTCCCCTTCCTTCCAGTAGTAGTGCTACTGCCAAAGCTCCGCATAGGTAGTCCAGAACAGACTGTATCATTCACAGTTTTAAAGAAACCAGCTTCAAAAAGCAGACTTGGAAGCAAATGCAGCACTGTCCTATATTGCAGAGTAGGGGTATTTAAAAACAAACCAGAAAAAGCTGCCCAGACTCTGAAAGGAAAGACATCTTTGCATGGAGATGAATATTGCCTCTCCTTGGTGCATGCACGATTTTGGCCACTGTTTCCATTAGTTTTCTCATATAAATATAGGTAATGTAAGAGAGGGACAGGGATTTACTGAAGGTCGCTTATTGCTGTAAAGCTGGAATTTGTTAAAGCAGGCTTGCAAGCTCAGAGGTGTGCATGGTACCTAAGTTATTCTGCAACTGCATCATTTGATAACTTGAATAACATTCAGACAGCCCATCTGTGTGAAGATCTTCACTTTAATTTCAAAGAACAGGTATTTTAAAAATCCCTTTTTACAAGAAGGAGCCAGTGCTACACTGCTGCATTTCCTTCCTATGCTTATGGGCCCATCTGCAGTTTTGAAACTGTCCATCTTTGTGATTCTCCCATTTTCTTCCGTCTCTTTGATAGGTCTCCTATAAAATGCATTAACTAAAGATGTTTTCTGAGCATTTTGATGTGGCTCAGTTTAGATGGCTTTGATTTTTCTGAAATGATTTCACTGTTTGGTGTCAGTGTGTCTGACACACACTGGGTTTTTTGTAAAGCAAGGGGAGCTTGGTGTGAGCCCATGGAAAACGGGTGTGCAGGAGACCCCATGGACAATCTGCAGGCACTGCAGATACGGGGTGCTGAGTCAGGGTGCTGATTTGGCCACACTCCAGCCATCTCTGCTCCTCTGCCAGGTCTACCAGGTGAAGCACAAATTGTCCACTTTCCACTGCCCTGTGTAAATTACTCCAAGGGTGGGATTACACAGCCTTTCTTAAGCATGGCTGGACAGGACCTGTCATTACAGTTTGACTCAGCCTAATTTTGTGCTAAACAAGAAGTGTTGGCCTGTAGCTGCCACCTTCTTTTCATAGGTATACAGTTTCTGTGACTTATGAATCATGATGTATGAAAATGAAAAAACCCTGTTGTGATGTGCTTTTGGCATCTTATTTCACAGATTTCTTATTACACTTTGACAGGTGTCTGACACAAGAAACTGTCACTACTGTGATTTAACCTTGGTGTACCACCTCCAATTTCAGTACCTAGGACTGTGAAACAATAGAATTCATCTGAGCTGTTGAGACTTCAATAAAATTGCATTTAATTTTATGTTTTTAGAGATGCTGTGTATGTAGCAGATTTTTTTTTATCCTGGTTCTCAGGATAGAAGCCAAATTTGTATATATTTTTGTGACTTTTAGGTTATCATTTATGGGAATTTTTCTCAGAGAAGTCAGCTCAGACCAGCCTGATGTCTTGCAAAGAACTCAGTGAAATAGAGACAGTTGTTTTCTACTTCCTTATATAATGGTAATTTGATTCATTATAAATATCTAAGCTGTCAATACCAAAACAGTGTTACATGGATAAATGTGAAGCAACCCAAACAGGTATTTTTTAATTTATTCCCTCAGAAACCTGCGGTGAGTCAACTCCAGTCTACTTGTTGCAGCAATTTTGTTTAATTTTCCAATTCCCAGAATTTTTGGCTAACAGAAAAATTCATCTTGGTCTGTTTATGACACACTGGGGGCCACGGCAGGCCCTGCCCTGTGCGCTGCCAGAGCTGTTCCCCTGTGTAGTAGCAGAGGTGATGGCTCTGATGTGCTGCAGATAGGGGCACCCAACAGCCACAAACCTGGGATCCTGAGGCCTCTCTGCAGCAGAATCCTGGTTTCATGAGACTGAGTTCAGACCCAGCAAGTGCCTGGCCCAGTTTCCAACCTGGCTTCCAGAATTATTTCCTGCAAAGCGAGAGGCCCTCGGTGCTCACGGAGGAGCACCTAATACAAGTCATTAGTGATCCTGGCAGTGTGATTCCTGCCGAGCAGGAGTCTGGCACTTCAAAAATGTGTTGCCCTGTGTCAACCCTGAAGTATCAAAGATGACGTTGTTGTCACCCAGCAGTGCTGGTAGGTGCTGTAGAACAGGCTGTCATCTGGGCTTCACTGATCACACTAAGCAGCTTCTTTACTTTCAATTACTCATGGATGTCAGGAGGAGAAAAAGAACGCTAGAGAGGTATTATACGAAGTGGCACTTCAAAGGTGATTACTCTTTCTTCCTATCAATCATGCTAAGGAAATTCTCCTAGTGCACTTAATAATCCTATTTTCCTTTGAAGAAAATAAAAAGTCTTGATTCGAAGCTAGCCATGGAATTAACAGTGTCACTACATATTTTTGAACTCATTAGCGTGTACTTAGTATGCCTGAGATGTAATAGATTTGAAAAGCAATTTCTCCAATGATGGCTTCAAGTGGATAACAATTTTTTCCCCAAACAAATTGTGAATCAACTCATCATTATTTTTTTTCCTAGATTTTCATGTACAAATGTTCCACAGTTGTTTAGTTGTGTGATTCGTAAGGGGTTAAAATTAATTTACAGAAATAATATAAGGACACAATATAGCAAATAACATACATAGCATACATTTTGATTGAATGCAAATTCTTCTGTAAGATTTCCTAGCCTGTTGTGATGGCTCAATTTTCTATTGCTCAAATCATGGTACCTGCACACTGAGATAAAATTCAAGATTCATGTACAGCCAGTCTATACAGAGGGTTTTGTTTACTTTGGAATCAATAGATTTGATAAGTGGGGGGTGGAGCAAGATTTGAATCTTAATAAAGATAAGGGATTTATTGTCAGCCCTTTCTAATAGTTCTAATAGTTTCTAATAGCCTGTTCTCCTGGCGCTCTGCAGAGAAAACTGTTCATTGAAAAAATGACACGGACTTCTCTGCAGCTGGAACGTTGAGGTGATGCATGTGGTGCAGATTGAAAAAACTTTGCAAAGGGCTGATGGTTCACATCTGATGGCTCTTACAGCAAATCTCACCAGAGACTGTTGGGTTTGCTGCAAAAAGTGGGATGCCTCCAGAAGGCTTTTTCAATCAAATCTTCCAACTTTTCTCCAGTCACTATTCCCTTTATTTTACAACCCTTTCCCAATTTATCTTACAAGTCTCAGAAAGGATGAGCCCCTTGAGCTTTGGAGGGACCTCTAATGACTGTGTAAGTGAGCCCATTTGATTTCCCCTTGGGCTTGATAATGTACCTGACAGAGCAGAAGCTTCCCAAGGGGTCAAAGAGTCTGAGGGGAGAAAAAATTCAGACAAACCAAGAGAACTTCAAACAAATCCCCCTACTTCATCCCCCAGGCAACACATGTCAGTCCAGCAGTATTTTGAGTTGGAAAAGGAATGGCTCGTTTTGAGAGATTTCATTTGTTGTTAGTTCCTCTCCAGACTCAGTGTGGTTTGGACACTACAGTCAGGATCTTTTACTAAGAACGTTTGTTGTTCTGTCTGAGTGCAGCTGCTGAGAAACATTTTCTTTTTATTCATGCATTAGTAAATTGATGGAAAATACATCTGACTGCTCTGTGGTATGATCAGGATCACCAAGATTGTTAGGTTTCCTGGAATACCTAATCTGTCATAAACCTCTACCTGATTTACATAGTTAATTTATCTGTAGGGAGGTGTCACCCACCTGGTCCTTCATTTCCAGAGCTCGCCCTTGGTCACTCACCCTTGTGAGCAGGGCATTGTGTATCAGACTGACAACTACGGATGCTGAGACACAGATGAGATGGTTTCCCCAATGTCACAATAAGGAATCAGGCTGAGAATAGCACAGTGTCCATCCCTACTCACTGCTAGATGCAAAGACCTTAACAAAGGATGGTGTTTGGAGAGAGATCATTTGAACCAGCATTCTTGACAGCTTTTGGTTACAACACTGTTGAACTGTTATAACACAAGCACATCACACCAGTTGGGCAGAAGTGTGAGTGTGAGATCTGCAGAAGGCTGCAAACATTCTCAGTGTATCACAATTACAGCCATCGCAGCACCCAACAACACTGTGAAAATACAGGGTTGTGTAACCTGCAAGTTCTCACACCTTCCCTGTGCTGGGGTGGATATTGGGTAAATATAGGACAGCACAGGATAAATCAAAGGGATTTGGATTGCTTCTGTCCTTGATCAGGTTCTATTTTTCCTTTGGTCAGCTCATGACAGTTGGAAGTGAGAATCAAACGCCACCTTTGATGCAATAGTGAAATGCCTTAATCACTCTCCAATGTATTGAATTTCTAAAATCCATTGTTTTTCAGACTATTTTGGCTGCCTGTAACTGCTGGGAGCAGTTGTTCCTCCAGGGCTGGGGATGAGAACCGGCACCTAGTGATTAGTGGCTTCAGCAGCAAAGACTCATTCTCTGTCCCTGAGATCTCTGCCAGTGGTGGTTAATGTCAGTGCTTTGTGATCCTTTTCGAATCTTCTTCCTCTCTCTGGGGAAAACCATTGTTTTTCCATGGTTTGATAAACACTGAATGAATCTGTTTGGGCTCTATTAACAAGTAGTTGGCACCAAAGGTGTGTGGGGGTCAGCAGAGAGATTATTCTGCCAATCTGCAGCATATCAGTGCTCCCACAGCTGCCTCTGCAGGAGGCAGAGGAAGATGCCGAAGATCTCAGACTTCATTCATTTCTGTTTTGGCATAGCCTGAACTAGCAGATCCCTCTGTTACTCAGGGTGGTCTTTTCTGCTGTCATGAGTGTTAGGGAAGAAAATATCAGACTCTTGGCATTACACATATGTCTAGAGAACCATTCAAATACGTAGACTTTTAACAGGTTGGTTGATTTGTTTGTTTTTTTTTGTAGTGACTTTCAAGCATGTTAAAAGCTTAAATCTTACATACAATCTTTAAACTTCTTTTAGAGAGATATGAGGTTATTAACCAGGAATACATAAGACCAAGGTAAGTAAAACTACTTGCCTGAAGAAAATGTAATTCTGATAGGCTAATAAACACTTCATCTTGTCCTTGGGCAATTGGTGAAATACTTGATGGTCAGGGACGCCACAGATGGCACCTTGCTTCTGCAGTCATCCACACATACCTGACAATGACGTATAAAATAGTAAACAAATACTTGTGTGAGCTGTCCTTCACAGCCAGAGTTTGGTTGGAGTAATTGCCTAAATATGTAAGAAAAGACCTGTCTCTTGATTTAGATGGAATTTCAGAGATAATGATTATTGCTAATTGCAGGCTAATAGGCTGGGGGGGGAATGCTATTTAAAGTATGGAGTGACTTATACTGCTTAAAATGATGGGGAACATGAGTGATTAGAATTATGTATTTGCTTTCACTTTGTTACACTTTGGTATCCTCATACCTTTGGGACAGGCATATATCTGTTTTCTCCGTCGGTGCCAGCAGTGAATACACTGCTGACTGTTTACTCGCCCTCAGCAAAAGATGAGACATCCCTCAAAAGAAAGCACTTAATTATGGGTCTTACGATAAGTTTTTTTGGTTTTATTTTTTGGAGTTTTTTCCACCTAGTAAAATAACAGGGATGACAATTGGTTTGTGACAACTGTTTCCATAATAATTACAGTTGCTACCTTGCTGGTAAATGAATGCTTTCCCTGAAGCTGGGAGTATAGTAGTTTCTGGTTTAGGGTTAACAAGAAACTGCATTTCAAAAATATCAGAGAAGCATTTTTTTCCCTAGATTTCACTTTTGAGAATTAACCCAGATTGTATTATCAACATAATATATCATTAGAATAATGCCACTAAATGATAGTTTACAATGTTCAGTACACACTGAAGTGGAAAAATATAATTAGCACATCTCTGTTGCAAGTCTTTATTAGTTGGTTTAACACCAGTGTAGATTCTGGTAAGAACCCTAAATCACAGACTCTGTCACTGCAGTCCTGCTGCCAATAGGTGGTTGCAGCCCTTCGATGAGAATTACCAAGTTTTCTATGCCACTTGCTTTTCTCACCCCATAAGCAGGGGTTATATTTTACTGTGACTCCTTGGTGGCTAGAAAATGTTGCAGGATTCAGGGGGAGCCATAGAAATGAGTTATAAACTGCAGTGGGAGCAGTCTTCAGCTTTTTTCCATGACTTTTCCTTTTGTCTTTCTTGTCTTTTCACCCTTGAACTACTGCTTCTTTAAAAGAAGAGACGGCAAAATGAGAGGGTGGGACAAGAAAATATTGATAGATGACAGCAGAGAAATAGATGGGGGGGAATGCAGAATGGATGGACAGAAAGGTTCTAGGCAGAAGAAAAAGAATGGAAGCACAAAGAAGGAGACAGGATGATGTTTTCAGAAATGAAATGAAGTAAAGCCTTCTGTCCCCCATTGGCCTCATGGTGCCCCTGAGCTGCCAGCCTTGTGTTGTTATTTTGCAAAGCTGGTTTGTGGATGGGATTCACAAGCACAGGTGTGACCCAAGGCATACAGGAAGCAGCAGATTTGTCAGTAAGCTCAGCTGGACCAGTGCTTGCCTGCTCCTGATGGATAAAACCCCTACATTTTAAAAGACACCATTGCCTTGTAACTTGCATTTATGCACAAAGGTGACATTCTGCACTAGCATCCATAACAACTTGCTACAAAAACACAAGGAAATTACTTGTAAAAATATGGTTTTCTTCTTTATCTCATGCAGTTGTCATTATGCAGTGAGGTACTTAAACAGAGTGCCTGGGCTTAAAATTATCTAAAAAGCATAAATCAGTAGAATTGAAGGTAGACATCATCTGGAGTCTAGTAGACTGTTTCCTCAGGGAGGAGAAGCTGGTGAGCCAGACTGGGTTTCTTTGCAGCCATCAAGTTTATTCACAAAGAAAGCACCCTGTGACCCATTTCTCCAGACACATTAGACAGCAGATAACAAGACTACTTTTCTGTGAAGCCAAGCCTTTCTTGGTTAGGGCTATAGTTAAAAGCTCTATTTCTGGTCTCACAGGGCAAATTTTCCAGTTCTGTTCTTAATGCATAACTTTTGGGATGTTTCTCTCTGTTAGCACTGAAAAGGTTTAAGATGTTTCTGTTCTTTCTGCTTTCTATATGCATACATGTCTTGTATTAATACTAGTACTATCTAGCAAAACATTCCTGTCCATATAGGTTGATTCCTAGCTTTCCCCAAGGTTTCTGTTTGGGTGGATGAATCAGTATTGCTTCAATTATTCTTCTTTATAACTGCTTCCTACATTTAGTCCAAGTGAAATGGAGCTACTGAATGCCTTTGCTTCAGATCTCGCCCATAATCACAGAATCAAAGAATGAACAAGGTTGGAAAAGATCTTTGAGATCATCAAGTCCAACCTATGACCTAACCTAACACCTCCTCATCAACTAAACCTTGGCACTGAGTGCCACATCCAATCTTTTTTTTAAACACGTACGGGGTGGTGACTCCACCACCTCCCTAGGGAGACAATTCCAGTGCCCAATCACTCTGTCAGTGAAGCATTTTTTCCTGATGTCTAACCTAAACTTCCCCTGTTGCAGCTTAGGACTGTAATAGTGGCTC
>VYZQ01057608.1:19280-62018 GCA_013400655.1 Mystacornis crossleyi | reverse complement strand
TTTAATATTTTTAGGAAGGATTTTTTAAAAAGGTCATTTGAAAATGAAAGCTGATTTTTCTTTTCCTTTTTAAAAAAAACCCCTAATGTTAGCATTGGCAGAGGGAGGGTGTTTTAATGAGAATGGTTCAGTGAGGGTGCCTGCTTTTCTACAGTGTATTGCCTGAGGATTTGATCCCATTTTGATCTGTGAAAGCATCAGTTACTTATCATGCAAAAAAATAGGGGTTTTTTTGTTTTAAGAGTGTGACTTTCTGACACCTGTCTATGCTTTGCTGTTTCCTTTTCTTACTTTGTTACATGTAAGCCTTGATATTTCAGGCTTTTTTTGTTTTGTTTTGTTTTTTTCTGAATGAGCTTGCATGAGGAGCACTTGCAGTGCTGTTTCTGTGGTGCACAAAAAAAGCAGCTGGATGGTAGTGAATGTAGAGCATTGGAGCAGGGAAAAGTGGTCTGTGAATCTGGGGGGTTTCACATCCTGGAATATATTAACATATGGAGCTGCCCAGTTTTCAGGGTTCCTTGAGAAAAACAGGATACATTTTCACTTGAAATATTACTTGTTGTATGTCCATGCTTCTGTTTGAAGAGATTCTTTCTGGTTGATTCTTAGAAGTAATTGGCACTGGGTTTGGGATCTTTAAATAAAGACAACTCTTCTCTTTGGGAGATGAAAGCCATGCTGAAAGCTATGTCTTTGAACGTGAGTTTCTGCTGCTGATGGGTCACTTGATGTGGTTATGCTAAGAACCAGCCAACTCTGCTCTACAGACTGAAATGATACCTTTTTGAAGTTGGGAAAACATGTCAATATGTGTACTAGATCTTGCAGTCAGAAGAAAACAGTCTGTTACTTTCAGCCTTTCTGGGTCTCTGTGGGGGAAAAGAAATAGAAGACCAAAATCCTAGAAAAAATCATGGGGTAGTCTCAGGAGTGCCAGTCTGTAGTTTATCCTCTATACTTGGCATAACATTATTGGCTGTCTTGGCAGCTCTGTGTACACAACATTCCCAGTGATGAGACCAATTGGACCTTGTTGCAGCAAATGTCTGGTTTATAGGCCGTGACCCTAAATTGTTTTAATTGTTCAACAGAAAATGAAACATCTTTCCTTTGGGTTCTGCTCCATAGCATCTGCTCTTATCTGGAACTCAGGCACTCCCCAACTTTGTATAGGAGCCATTTGCTAGGGCTTTTTCAAAACTTCCAGCTTCCCCATCATGATGACTGCAGCATGTGCCAGAATTACATAAAAACATTCCAAAGAGACTTCAGGTGTTGTTTAATCTGTTTTTTGTCCCAGGACACGTCACCTAAACCTTTATCACCAGTGCAAGACCCCACAATCTCTTTGGAAATGTCTGCCCTTGAGCCCTACTTGGTATCCCTCCAAAAAAAAATTTTTTTTCTTTTCTCTAGTGGTCCTTTTGTGCTACAGTTTAAATTTGTTATGTTTTCTGGCCAGACACACCAAGAACAGTGTCTCCTCTTTGCAACATATCCATATATATTTCAAGATTGTTATGTTCACATATTTCCTTCCTTAGGTTCCTGTAGCCCATTACCAGTGATGTCATTTAAGATTTTTATCTAAAGCCTTCAGCACCCTCCCTAGGCAGAAAAAATTTTCAAGAGCTCAGTGGTCACTGATGTGTGACTGCTCATTGTAAATGAACATCATCAATATAGGTGTTGTACATGCTGACCAAAACCTGATAAACAGAAGAAGTAAAATTCCTCTACTTTATTCTATCCTTCCCATTACAGGTTTAAATGCTCACATCTTCTAGATGTTCTTTCATATAGCACGAAAGAAATAGCCACCCTCATTGTGATTTCTTTGCCAAGATGAGCAAGATCTCTTTAATTTTGCAATAAATTCTCTCCAAGCTCATTATGTCCTCCTGTGGACAGCTGATATGTGTTGGTTGCTTCAGCTGTGCCAGGATCCTTTGCCTGCATTAGCAGACAGTGAGTTGAGAGCCATTTTGCTTTTATTTGTGTGTGCCTTCCACTCTTCTGCTTACATGATATTGTGCTTATTTGCTGTAATGACACTGAAAATCTTTCCTGCCACAAGAGAAAAAATAAAAAAGGCAGGAACAGCAGGCTACTGTTTACAACTCCCTGGAATTTTTTCTGCTTCAGTAACTGAGTACCTTAATATTTTAACCTGCACCACATCATCTGCTGTATTTCTCAACAGTGGCATCAATGTGTTTGTCGTTTTGGTTTTTGTTTTTGTTTTTGTTTTTGTTTTTCCTCGCTGGGTGCCAACAGAGGCTAATGTGCTGTCTTTGCTGTTTCTGCCTACGGCAGAGTAATTTCAATATGCCATTCTTCCTTTGGCAGAAGAGGAACAGATGACACTGATAACACAGAACTTTGCATTAGTCCTGAGCCCTTCTCCCCCATCCCTGGCACCAGTAAGATTTATTATACTTCTAAATATCTCCTGGCAGTCTACTCAGAATGTTGGAAAAATTATAACAAAGGATCTTAGTCTGAGCACAGACAGCATTCTTTGCTGCTCAAAAAGTGTGGTAAACTATATTCTTCTGCCTGTTAGGCAGACCTTAAATGGAGATGTATCATAAAATTATGGATAAGTAAATGGGTGGACCCTTAGGTTTGATCTACAGCCCTGCCTGAAATGGAGAGGAAACCCATTGTCTAAACTAGTGAAGTATTCTAGATTCCCCAGTTATTATTGAAGGTCCTGTTGCACTGTCCCTGTGGAGTTGGGAATTGCCCACAGAGCCCAAGGGAGATGGTGTGATGTGCTCTCTAGTGCTCCAGTGTCTACTCAGCACTTCAGCCAAGACACCTTCTCTTTTTCCTCTGCCTGTCCCATGCTGGTCTTTTACTAAGGTTGGATAACTACTGACAAGATTCTTTTGTATATATATTAAGAAGGTAATATGCTGGAAGCATCTGGACTTTCTTTAGAGTTAAAGCAATTAAAAATATTACTGGAGACTCGAAAACTTCCAAGTCCAGAATCTGGATCATCCAAAGCAAAATTTAAAGGATTTTTGCCAGTTACTTCTGCCAATATGACAATTCTGCCAATAAATGCAGTGCTCTGGGTTGCTTTATAAATGGAGTGTATAAGTAAAGCAGTTTTGTAGTCTTGAGACAAACATTTTTTCAAAATTTAGGATCTCCAGGGATTATCTCAGTTAGAAGCTAAGTTTGGAGCTTGATCCACTGGATCCTTTGATCCACTGCAGATTACTCAGAGGGGGGAAAAAAAAAAAAAGCCAGCCCTGCACTGAAGGAATCAGCCAGAAAAAACTTTGCTGCTCATGCCACCATTAACCCCAAAGTTTTTGTCTCAGGATCACTGAAGCTGGGTTTGGTTGTATTTTTGTTTAATCTGTTTCTGACCTTTCTGTCTTTCAAATGTGTGACCACACACTTAACTCAAATGATATTCAGAAAACTTATTTTTGTTTGTGTGGAGGCATAGCTGTGTCCCAGGGCTAGAACCTGTTGCAGTTTTTATCCTCCTGAGTCTGCAAGTGAGCTCAGTGACTCCCCACAACTATCCCAAATGAAGGGCAGCTGTTTTGGTCATCGCTCTCACCAAGGTTCCCTGCAAAGCACCGTAACATCAATAGATTGTACTGACAGGTTATTTCCAGTACCACTGACACAAGGTTGGGTTAATATATTAATCTGATGGGAGCCCAAAGGGAAATGAGATAGGGGATGAGAAAAGCCTCTGCAAATATGACAAGATGTTGATTCCCACTAGTAAACCTCTTTTGGGTAATAGTATTAGAGACTGTAATATCCTTCCTGCTGAAATAAAACAGTTTTCCTGTTCCCAGTTGTTGCAGTGGGGTCGCTGCAACCTTCCCTGCGAGACAGCCTTGGCCCGTGGAAGAATCAAGGAGACGATATTTGATAGATGTTTTCAGATTTTATTCCCCGGCCGCACATGGCCAGAGCCCGGCAGGGACTCCGACAGCGACTGCCCCTAGAACAGCCCTAGAACCACTCCCCCAGGAGTCCCGTGGACACCCCCTTAAGTACAGGATTCCCGCGGGCTACATTCAAAGTGACCAATAGGGGACAGGATTTGGGGTACACGTGATCAAGGGAACAGAGAGGGAGAAACCCCGTGCCCCACGCATCCACTCATGCCCACCTCCCCCACGGGGGGCACTTCTTCACCCAGTGACTGTGGGTTGAAGAGCTGACGTGGCTGGGAGAGCTGCTCTGACCAGAGAGGTCAGAGGATGTCTGCTCTGCTCAGACATATTTATGTAATGCTGCTGCAAAATGCAGGGTTCTCTCTTTTGGCAGTTCTCTCTTTTGGCAGTGTGCAGGAAGGTGGGAGATCCAGTACTGTGTGAAATCCAGTTGTGATAAAACAAGGTTTCAAGAGCCATACAAATATTGTCACCTTTATAAAGCAGCCTTCAGAACAAGCTGGTGCCAATGAGCCAACAGGCAGCACACTGCAGGGCAGTGGGGCAGTGGGGCAGTTTGCTGCACACTGCAGGGCCCTGGCACATGGGGGTAATGGCTTCAGTTTTAGAAATTTCTTTCAGTTATGTGCCATTCCAAGGGAAATCATAGAGGGAACGAGAGTTGTCTGTTCCTTTTCTAACAGTCCTAATTAAGGAGCTACTGTAGCTTCAAGTGCTTGGGGGAAGATGTATCCCTTTCTTAGAAGAGGACTATTGCAGCACTTTGCTTACTCACACACATATTTTCTCAGAAAGTCTGAATGTTCCCACTCTCCAGGGGTGTTGAGTATTTCTCTGTAGATCTTCAGACTCTCCACATTAGTTATAGCCCTCTAGGCACTTGCACTGGCTTCTCCTGAAACCAGAACTTGTGTGATGGGGGAGTTTAGAAAGGTCCTTCTCTGATACATGTTTTGTATCTCCCCCTACTCCTGTTTGCAGTCTGAACCCTAAACTGCATACTTCTGAGAACAGCTGTCTGATCATAAGTGGGGTAATCCATGGTGCACACATCCTGCCCTACGTCTCTGACATTCCAAACGTGCCAAGCAGCCCCAACAGCTCTCGAAGGTTGTGGCTGCTGCTGTCCCCAGCCTTTCTCTCAGTGCCATGTTACCCCCAACACTCCTCTCTCCTCCTGCCAATTTCTGTGAAGTATCTATGAATTTTTATGTTGAGACTGTTCCTTGCTGAGGTGTATCAGACCCCACTCCTCAAGGTCAAAACATTTGGGGATGGGAAAGGTGGGGAAGAGATGATGGTGCCCAGAGCAAGGGACGGAGAGCAGGTTTATTGCCTGAGCTTCTTCCTCTGAGATCAGGAGACTACGGCTCCTCCGGAGCACACACTTAGCAGTTAGATCACATGAAAAATTCAGATAAGACTTGCAGTCTGAGGGAAAGCCCTTGTTCTTTTTCTTTACTATCAGGCAAAAGAAATGGACCAAATACTTTGGGAAAAGGATGCAGTTCTAATGAGATGCAAGATTTCAGTCAAGTTTCTCTTGAGAGGCTTGTAGTACTAATAGGCAGTGTTCAACTTTCCACAAAACTTTTTCAGAAAAAAAAAATCCACTTATTAGTAAGCAGTGCTTGATTTCTAGACATCTGTTAGAGTTTTCCGAGTTTATTTTGTTGGAAGTGGTAAATGTCACACTACCCAAGGTGGAGGAGACAGTGAGGATTTTTCCTTTGGAATTCAATTCATCCTTAAAACATTTTCACAGCATGTTAAGAACATTAACTATTTAATCATATTTCTTCATGTTGTGAATAATTTAAAGGCAATTCAGCTTTGTAATCATGTAGAGAAAAATACTGGATTTTGTTGTTTTGGAGTTTAAGAGAATTTAAGGTCAGTGCTTGGAAAGTAAACATTTCAATGGCCCTATCATTATGAAAGTGATTTTGGTCTGCCTTGAAACGGTGTATTTAATAATCTTGAATTTAAGAAATGTTTATTTAGTAAGATACAGTTGATTTCAGAGAGAATATGGAGTTAACACAAAGAAGTCCTGAACTAGGGATTGCTTTCCAACTGTGAGGGGAAAAAATGTCCTTAGTTAAGGGGCTCTTCTCTGGTAAGAGAAATTCAAATATTGCTATAATTTCATTTCCTTTAATACACCCATTATGAAGAGGGCTCATTTGGCACGATAACCTATGATTAAATTTATAAATTTTTCCCAGTATACCCTGTTGGCACCAATATGGAGAAATCTCCAGAAGGAACCCAACAGAAATAACTTATGTGCTGTGATTTGCGACACTCGCCTTCTGTAGTAAAGAAATATAGATTACAGGGATAATTCAGGAATTGAAAAGGACCTTCTGTTGGAATACACTGGTGCAGCTTTCCAGGTTTCTGCATTTTCACTCTGCTAAGGATTCAGCCCTTCACCCGCCCAGAAAATTGACTTGGAAAATGTTATACCTTTTGTGATACACTAAAGATGCATTATGGATAAAAATGGAAAAACAATACAAAAGAAAAATAGGTGAAGTTAACAACTCTTGTGGTCCATCCCTGCGATGGGCCTGCATTTGCTCCCCTCTCAGTGGCAGTGGCTTTCCCAGGACTGCAGTACAACCCATTTTCCTTGGTGAATATCATTGCACTTGTTTACAACAGGGATGAAACCAGTGGCACGGTGGTACAGGGAGTGAAAGGCCTCAGTGTGTTCTTTTAAAATGCGGGGTATATCTTACTGTTCACAATGGAAGGAAATGACAGAACAGAGCAAAGCAAGTGCAGCACATTAGTCATAGTTACACTCCTTCATTACTGCTTCAAACTGAAAAATGCCAACCACTGCACAGCTCGCTGGAGTAAGTTTAGAGAGAAGTGCACACATTCAAAGGTCAGGAAAAAGAAAATTATAAACTATATTGTTTTACTGCCTTCACAAAATGATTTGTTTTTTCTTTGTTTTTCTTTCAAAGTTTAAAAGAGAGAGGGATTGTGCTAGGGAATGAAATTTTAGAAATTATATTTACTTGCAATGCAACAGTTTCTTTATTTGACTAGAAAGCTTGTCAAGCAGGGCTGTATTTAGAGGCATCCTTTGGGAACTGCACCTCACAAGGTGAGATTTGAGAAAGTTTGGAGGCTGATTTCTGTATATAAGGCATGATAATTTAGCAGGATAATGGAAGTATTTGCCTCTCCTAACTGCCTAATTTAATTTACCATTTTTTATAATAAGCTATAAAGCACTTTCATTTTATATGATTTCCTTGTTGTGAGATGCCATTTTTCTGCACACTTGGAATGTGACTAATTCTTTTTATTTTAACAATTAACGTGTTAGAAAATTCCATTATCCAAAAATTGTTCTTACTTCTTGGACGTCATTTTCTCTCTCTTTTTTTTTTTCTTTTAAGTTTTGTTGTTGTTGTTTGTTTGGGTTTTTAAGGTTTCTCTCTTTTTTCTGGCACATTCTGTTGTTTGACTGACTGCATGCTCTGGAATTGCATCTATTTATAAACCTAAGACCTATATATATGACTGTGCTAAGAATATTTATGGGGTAAATATTCCTATGTTGTTTGGGTATTTTTTTTCATTAGGTACTTCTGGTGCAAATATTTCTGTTTGTACAAACTTCACAGTAATGGGTCTCAATGCAATTTAGTCTGAAATTTGCTACATATCAACAGATTTCTCTTAAGTCTTTTTGAAAACAGACAAATACAAAATAGACATTAAAAGTGTCCTCTATTTCTGGTTGAGGCTACTGTGTTAGCCATAACTTGGTGCACAGTCCACTGGTCTCACTGACGCAAAAATGGGAGATTAAAACATCCCTTTGGGGTTCTGATATGAATAAAATAGCAATAATTATTATTTCAGCTAGAGATAACAAACAGTTTAGACATTCTGAGAGATTCCTGTTTAAAACCTGTTGGTTGTGTCTTTACAAGGCACTTGTTATTCCTGTTCGTCTGGTAGATTTTTAGATAACTATTTTTAATCTATTGATTAATGAAGCCTCCATGATCTAAAAGGTTTTAGGTGGATTTATCTCAACTGTGCCCCAGATTTTTCAGCTAGGGCATTGGAGACCTGAATGCAAGACCAGAACTTCCTTTGGCCCAGGAAAGTTGCTCTGTGAAGATGGAGATTATGGATGGGGGACAACATTTATTTAAGGCTGTTGTCAAAAAAAAATTCTTCTCATGTACCTCTTGTATCCCCTTTAATATTTCTGAGAGTGAGGTGCAAAACAGAGTAAAAACATATTCTAGCATGATATAATTTAGTTGCCATACAATTTGAGTGGCAGTGTTCTTTGTATGTAATGCAGTGAGTCACGGATAAAATACGAGATTGAACTACACAAATATAATGTAGTCTGTTTACGGCGGTTTTAGCAGAAAATAGTCATGCCTGTTGTCTTTATAAAGTAGAAAAATATAGTGACAATTTTTTTCATACCGTTTATTTGAGTAATTTTCATTTTAAATTCTCCTTCTATGCTGGGAGATGTAGAGGTCCAATTAGCATCAAGCCCAGAAAGACTGAAATGACAAGGAAGCAAGCATGCATTTCATGTCTCCAGCTAAGAGCATGAAGTCTATGAGCTTTGTAACGTGCCCTCCTTTTTGAGATGACTTTAATGCCTTATGTAATATATTCAGCACTGAATTTTAATCAGTACACAGTTTGTTGATTCTTATTTAGCGAAGTTGTAAAAGTAACTAGTAATTGTGTGCTGCATAGTAAAAGGATGGTATTTTTGTGGCTCAATAATGAAGGATTCAGTGATCCTTAGTTAATCCCTAGATATTGATTCCACGATCTAAATTCATTTTAAGTTGATTTTTCTCCAGCTGTACTGTAGTGCTGTCCTCTGAAATCTCAGTGGTAGTCCTCATTTGTTATATTAATATGTATTACACATTAAAGATATGTCAAATAATTCAAGCAATTTAAGTGACACTTGATTGCTGAGGTACTCATTTGGCTTGGGATGGTTATTATTTCCTTCTAATCATAATAACTAATTTGCTATGAAATTTCATCTTTTTATTGTTCAAACAAGGTATAGAGCTTTCCAAGAGTTATTGTGCAATTTCTTATTGCCAGTGTCTGTCAACCATAAATAACTGTGACTGTCTTGATTTTTTTTTTACACATCTATATAGAGTGCCCAGTGGATCAGAGAATACCAATTTAACACTATTTAGGACAGTATTGTGAAGTATATCTTGAACTATGAATTATCACTCAGGAGATGCCAGTGGGAAGCTAAGTTCAAAAGGGATGCTCTTAAGAATGTGAATTCCCACAGTTTCTGTGTGTTGATTAGTTTGGTGCATTTTTTGTGGCCTTTTAACAGAGCAGAGGTTTTCCATCAGTGAGAGATTGTTAGATCCTGAGTTCCTCCTAAAGTCTGCCTGAAAGCAATTAAGTAAGAATGAAAAATTTTAAAACCACCAAAGTGTAGGCTCCCAAGAGGTGGGATAATCAAACTGGTTTTTATAAAGGAAAAAGCACTGTCTCAGATTAAACCAAAACTGACTAAGTTTGGGGGAACCTGGAAGAAGAAAGGTTGGACAATGACTTCCAGAAAACTCAGGCACAGCACTTTTAAAAATGTAGGAGTCTGACATGTCTTGAAATGATCCCCGTAAGTTACATAAGTGTTTCTCAAAATAGCTGTCATGGTATAATGTTGACTCACAATGCTGCTATCGTCAAGTTTGCTGAAGCCAGTAGTTTTAATTCCTAACAGTGAGTTACCAGATACCATAAGTTCATGGTGAGTACCGTTGAATGAATTACTCATTCTCTTTCAGAATTTCTCTTCTCTCATTAGAAATGGCAATCAAAAAAAACCCCTCAAACACACATATAAAAATAACATACCTGTATTTCATACAAAGTTCCTACTTTCATGAAATGTAGCTTGAACTATTTAAAATTTGACCTCTGTAATATTTCGACAAAAGCTTGATTTTGCGTATTTAGTCAGTTGTAATGGTTAGCTGCTGGCACCCAAACTGGCTGGATTTTTCCTTGGAAACATCTATTCTGTAAATGTAATCAGTCTAGTTTATGTTATTGCTATTACAGTTAGTGAAGTATTAAGTAGATAGTAGGAAATAGGTTACTTAGATATGCCTTTGAAATATGAAATTTACTTTTTAAAAATAGTTTGTCTCACTTATATTTTACATGATATGCACAACTTTGTTATTCAGATTTCACTGTCTCACTTCAGGGAGATATTATGAACAGCTGAGCTGTTGTTTGTTACATGCGTATTATTCATGCTTCCATTTCGTGACACATTATCTGCTTGATCCTATAAACTAACACGATTCAGGAACTATTTAATATATTCTCTCCCCTGCCCCTAAAATCAGTAGATACAACTCCCTAGAGGAAATCTCTCATTGTCTGTTCTTCATCTGCTCCTTGGAGCTGTGTTATGCTTTAGTCAAAAAGCTCCATAGGACCCGACCTGAAACTCAGGCAGTTCCCTGAAAACCTTTCCAGTGACTTTGGAGATGTCTCAGAAAACTGTAAGAATGGTGGAAAATACCGTATTTGGGGGGAAAAGAAAAAAAAAAAACAAAAAACCCAAACCCAAACCTTTAGTCAAGTGCTAATTAGAAAACTCAGTCTAGGCTATCAGAATCCAGCAGTAGTTGAGACACTTATACTTGTGTAGGTGTGCAGGGATTCCACTGTTAGGAATATGTCCTGGTTTGGACAGGTGTCTACTAAGGAAGGCAGGAGTCCCCCTCCCACCCCGGAATGGAAAAATGTAACCCCCTTCCTCCTGANCCCACTCCGGCTGCAGTCTCCGCTCCCTCCAAACGCCAGGAGAGCAATGAATCCCAAGCACCCTACCCCACCTCTTTTTTTTCCAGTTCTAAATCTCGAGATGTCTCTGCTCCCCCACCTGAGAAGACGCCACCAAGACCAAAAAAAAGGGACAATTGGGCCCCTCCCTTGTGGCTGGCTAGGTCCTTTGTTTCTTTTAAGTACCCCAGCAATCGTCCCTTAACATGGGAAAAAATTCCTTTGAGAGGAGAAGAAAAGAACACATACACATACAAAAAGAAAACTTTCTCAACCCCCAACAGAATACTAGTGTGGCAAGAGAAATCAAATTATCTGGGGCAATCAGGAAAGCCACAGTCCAAAACATGAGTTTTCACTGACTGCTGTCCACTAGATATCTGCTCAGCATTGCTTGTTTAGACTGATTAAAGAAAACCTTGGAATGATATTTGGTTGTGTATTTCCACGTATATGTAAATATAACGAAATGGTAGAAAAAAAATTAATTGCTTTTTGGCCTCCTTCCCATTTTTGTGTAGTCGTTCCCTAGCTCTTTGAAGTCAGCTTTGGGACCCAGTATTCCTACCAGGGAAGTATAGTAAGCTATGGATTAATTTTGCTGAAAGAGAGTCCCAAAATATGAAGTGAAATTAAATTTCATTGAGATTGGTTCCAGAAATTCATCATCTTAGGCTCTAAGTTCAGATCTGTGTCATGTGTTACAAGTTTGCATTCTGTTAGTTTTCACCAAATTGGTTTTTGAAAAGAGAATTTAAAGAAATGTTTAGATAATTTGTGCGTTGTCTTGCGAAACTCTCATCTGAGTGTGAGAGAAAATGTCTTGTCACTTGTTCTTGACTGGAAGAGCATCCAGTTTACTTTAGTTCTGGATCTGAAGTCTTGGCAAAAAAGGTATTCAGTACTATGCCAAGGAGAACAGTAATGAAATAAATTTCATTTAAAATCATATCTGGATTTGAAGAGATTAAGATCACACTGGTTTTAGATGTTATGCTGCAGACCTCTATTGCTATGGCAGTCTCACTGTCTTACCAAGTAGAATTCTTTGTAAATGCTTTGTACCTGCTAAATCCATTACTGAAATATCTTGCTTTGCTCTCTCACCTCAAGCCAAACGTCCTTCAACACTTCATGAAGTTACGGATGCATTTATAGGGACATATGAATACAGCATCATGTATCTAGCATTACGCTAACAGTATGCTCATCACCACCACGGAGATGCCAAAGAGTTTCTGGGGCTGGGCCAGAGGGAAGTGTTGACCTCTGTTTTCCCTTCGAAGAGGCTGATCCTCAGTCTTGCTGAGGTCAGTCTTTTGCTTTTTTGATTCTTATTTCTTATAGTTTTATATATTTTCAAGTCAATGCTTTTGTCTGTGTAGCTAATGATCATTGACTCAACAATTACACTTCGATCTTTTTGTTCTTCTTATCTTGCATGGCTTTAGCTCACGTTCTCTATTTCAGTTCAAGCAATAGTTTTGTCAGTAAGGCTGAACCAAGATCCCACAGAAATGTTGCTCCAAACTAGTCCTTGGGCTACAGGTATTTGAAACTTGGCCCTAGGTTGTATTTTTTGCAGAAAGAAATACCTGGATAGTTTAGCTGGCTGGCCAGGTGGGTGCTGTTCTGCTCCTGGGCTGGGCAGAGCACCTTTCTGGCAGCTCTGGTTAGCTGAGTTTCTGTTTGCAAGTATTTCATTCTGGAATAAACAAAGCTACCTGGAAATGAGCCTGTAAGTGCTGAGAAGTTACAGATGTGCTACTGAGAAGGCTGTGCAGAGTACAGGCAGTGCAGAAGGGGCATAAAGCTGGGTCAAGAGTGGAATTAAAAAGTCTCAAGCATAAATGGCAGCTGTGCTTGTGGTCGACCTGTCTGGCTGCTCAGTTTCTGGTATGTATTACAGAGCAGACAGTGAAGATTATGTGATTAATGCTTTGCATGATATTTTGCGAATGCAAAGTGCCATCTATCTTCCAGATGAAACTGTTAGAAGCAATATTTAAATCTGAAGAATGAAGATTCTGTTACAAATTTAGTATTAGCCCTTTTTAATTCAAAAAACTCAACTATATATAGATTTGTCTTCAGACCAAGGTATTTAAAAAGCACAGATCTTTCTATGTCATACTGAAAATCATTTATGTTTAAAAATGGGATTCTGATCGTGTAACATCTGGCTTGATTATGTTTTCCAGTCTTTCCATCAATTTTGTATTTTTATTTTGAAATCAAAAACTATCCCACTCATTGTCAAACTCTCAATATTTTTGTAGGGGGAGCTTTCATTTTTGTCTCTCCAAGGTGAAAACAAATGGTGAACTTCCAGAATTTTCCCTTAAAAGAAAATTTCATTCTCCAATTCTTTAAAATATTTAAATAATTTTAATGCCAGAACTGTCCTGTACTCCTGTGACGCCAGTTGTCTGTACATGTAGGTAGAGCAGGTCCATGGGGATTGTTTTCCAAGAGGCAAGGTGGGCCACTCTCAACATTGCTCAGTGTGGAAAGAAGTGCAGCTGGTGCTGGAAGCAGGTTCTTGTTTATGTGTTGGCCATAACATATTTAAAAGCCAGAAGAATTGATTGGGCAACATAAGTTGTCTTTGTACCGGAGTGAATGATATTCAATAAACAAATAAATGCTTATTTTTGTACATTAAGAATTAGGGAACTGGAAGCTTATTCAGTGGCCATTGTGATGGATTTCCTGTGTGTTACAGACATCATCAATGTATAATTCTGCTCTTGAGTGTTTTCACAAAGTTTTATTTGTTCATAAATATTCTAGTTACTCTGTAGATAGATTTCTTTATACTTAAGCATACTTTAGGTATTTGTATGGAAGAGAGGAAACCCGACAGAGTAATGCCACTGGGCTTGAAGATTCATAATCAGTGTGGAATATTATAACTGTGCATCACTCACCACGTTTCTCATTGCCTTTTCTGGGTAGAGGATTCCATTTTAAAATACTCTCTTCTATCTAGAGACTTACGTGTCTAGAAGAGTGTTTGACAGGAACTTTTTTTCTTTTTGTGCTAAGGAAGGATAAAGTGACAAGGAGATGCACACTAGAGATGTCAGTTCATAGCATCCTGGATCTGGAATTGCTAATGAAGTCTCTTCTTTGCCTCATAGAGGATGTGCCAGTGCATTTCAGCTTCAAGAGGATAGAAGTACAAAGCAGTCAAGGGTACCTTCCTTATCACATAAGAAAAGAGGTTAAAAATATAAAAGAATGAGACTGTAATTCTGAATGGGAACGTTCTATTATTCATAAAGTATTTTGTTTCTGTAGAGAATCATATTATGAGATGACATTCAGATCTTATTACTCCTTTTGTTACTGTTGTGCTGTGCAGCTGTTCCACATTATGGGGCTTCTCCTCCATTTGCTTTGCAGAACAATCCTTTTTCAGCATTTTCTTTTTGTATTTTTAGGGTGTGGTAAGGCAAGAAAACTTGTGCTTTCTTGGATTTTTGGCTATTTTAAGAGCTATGCATAATTTCTCCCGGAATCACTAAGCAACATGATTGGATATAAGAAATTAATACCAGAACTGAAGATTGGGAATAGTAGTAAGAGATATATAAAGAAAAAAAATTCTTTAAAGTGCTGATGTACTGTGCATTTATAACACTCTTCATATGTTGTTATACTATTCTGCGTTTTAATTGAGTCACTTCAGGAGTAGTACAAATGTTTTCCACAGCTCATTTGTATGCAGTGTGATAATTCTCCCTAACTTTGTGGGGCTTCTCTTCCAAGTGGGGAATAGGAACTGCCTCTCTACACTTGTATGATGTAATTTCAGACTTCCAATTAGTAAGGTAGGTTTTTTTCTGCAGAAAATTCTATTCTCCATTTCATCTCAAGGCTGTTTATTTCTTCTCAATCTGACACTGTGATTACCCACTTTATATCTGAGGAGAAATTTGGATAAATACTTCTGAAATATACTGCACTGAAAATCTGTACAAAATGTAGACAATAGATGGGTGACTGATTTACATTTTCTGTTCAGGTCTTAAGGGGGATAAACATACCTCAAATTCTTCTCTATAATGCCTCTAATCAGCATTTGTACTAGTACTAACTATTTCCAACAAACTTACTATTTAATGCTGGATAGAAAACAACAACACCCTGCAATTCTGATTAGCTCTAGTGAATAAAAAATATTTAGTCTTAGGTATTATTTCCTTCCATGGAAAGGAAAATTCCACTCTCTCCACAGTGCATCAGCTTAACAAATTCACTGTGAAGGGCCAAATGCTGCAGTGCTTGGGATTGGGCAAAAGCTGGCACAGGAGGAAGCAGGAGCTCCACTTTCTTCATGCCACTTAGTTTTTCAGCAAAACAGCTTCATTTGTGGTCCCACCAGTAAGCTGTTTGGATAAAAGCAAAGCAAATCATGCATAAATGCGTGATTGTGGGTACAAAATTGTATAGATGATATGAATAGGAAGTAATAAAAAAGGCAGTCAAAATGCTGTAAAAAACCTGGAAGTTTTCTCTTACTTATAAGTGCAAGCACACTTATTTTTTTGTTCCACAACAGAGATTTCATCATATAATCTAACACCTGTGATCTCTATGTGACATTAAATAGGCAATATTTACAATTTATCGAGCTAATGAAACAGGGTATGGTTTGACACGTGGCCTGTGGAACTGACAGGTTTCAAGAGCAAGAATTTCCAATACTACGGTACAAAAGTCTGAAGTTAGAAATGTAAAAACAACTTTGCGAGCAGGTGAGATGTATGGTAGGAAATACAAGCCAACATTTTGGCATGGACACCTGCACGTTTAAGGTAGTGCGTGCATTAGTGTTTAGAAAATCAAAGTCTAAAGTAGTACAGGAAGAGAAATATGCAATTTTCTCAGCCTTTGTGATCGCTATTATTTGCTTTCATCCCTTACGAGTACTGGGATTTACATAACAGAGATAAACATACAAAAGTCCCTGAATAAGAGCACAGTATTCTCANTTATAAGTGCAAGCACACTTATTTTTTTGTTCCACAACAGAGATTTCATCATATAATCTAACACCTGTGATCTCTATGTGACATTAAATAGGCAATATTTACAATTTATCGAGCTAATGAAACAGGGTATGGTTTGACACGTGGCCTGTGGAACTGACAGGTTTCAAGAGCAAGAATTTCCAATACTACGGTACAAAAGTCTGAAGTTAGAAATGTAAAAACAACTTTGCGAGCAGGTGAGATGTATGGTAGGAAATACAAGCCAACATTTTGGCATGGACACCTGCACGTTTAAGGTAGTGCAAGTTTGGTTGTTTTTTTTTTTTTTATGTGCATTAGTGTTTAGAAAATCAAAGTCTAAAGTAGTACAGGAAGAGAAATATGCAATTTTCTCAGCCTTTGTGATCGCTATTATTTGCTTTCATCCCTTACGAGTACTGGGATTTACATAACAGAGATAAACATACAAAAGTCCCTGAATAAGAGCACAGTATTCTCAATCTCCAGCCCTTTGAGAACTCCATTCCAAAATGATGGCAATAGACAAAACAAGATCTTACAGTTTGCAGTGGGCCACAAGACCCTTGCTGTTTGCCACAACGTTTAATTTGTTTCTTTCTTCCTCCTTGGCCAATAATTGGAATACTCAACCTATGACTTTTAATAAGCTGCCAGTCCCAAGGTTAATAGACTGAAGTTTTGTAGATGCATTGACTTCTTGTGTTTGGAATAAATTGCCCGCAATAGAAAATGTAGATCAAGACCTCAGAAATCAAATTGACTAATTTTAGAAAGAAACGAGAGCAAGAGAGACTGTTATTTACAATTACTGTTTCTCTTTTCACATTTCATCTCTGTTTCTTTTTGTTAGATAAATGCTTATGCAGGCAGATCTATGTATCAATTTAGACATGTATGCGGTTCCTCAAATATATCTGCCATTCTCCTTCCTTGCTTTTGCTCTCTCTCCCCAAAGCTTTATATCCCAGTGATTAAAAACATAGCTAGGTGTCTATGGCAATTTTGTAACTTTAATATGGGGGAAGCTTTAAATTTAATTATTTCCTAAAATTTAAATTATGACCTGTGACAAAATAATTAGGAAAAATCACAATTGTTTCAAAGCTTCATGGGACTTTAAACGCTTGGTATTTTGTTGTAAATCAGAACACAGACTGGTAGAAATGTGATGTGGGAAGAATAAGGACAGGTTTTCCTTGTGGTGTTATTCATCCACTTCTACATGATAATGATTGAACAGAAATTACAAGTTAGGAACTTGAAATATTGCAATATAATTTGGTAGTCAGGGAAAAGTCAGGCATTATTTTCTTTGTTTTCAGTTGTTAAATTTAACATGTAGCTTACATTCTTAAGCTTTTAAAGAGTTGACCATTAATGTTGACTGTTAATAAGACTCTGAAGGCTTTGATTTTCAGAAGAGCAGAGCAAATCTAATGTTGTGGCACTATTTAAAAATTGTAAGCTTGGCCTTTATGAAAAAATAACAGGGAGATTTTTGTAAGTTTTAATTAATAATGCTGATAAATGAAAAGAAGATGATGCTTATCACTGTACATTTGAAGCAAATGGTTCTTACTGGACTGGCTGGGCAGACTTAAATTTGATTTCAGGTTGTGCTGATAAAGCTGATAATACTGCTGTAAGATTTCCATGTATCCTTCAACTTGGTATCACTTGTCACTTCTAGTACTTCTGTCAGTAGTGAGGATGAAGGCACTGGGCTCTCACTATTCAGCTTTGCAGATTATACAGACAGGGACAAATAACAAAGAGAATGACTTGCTAGCACTGAGCACACCTGGACACAGCACCTTGCCTAAGTGTTAGAAATTAGGACCTCCCAGATTTTTTGGTGCCTTACCAAGGCAGTGTGGGCTACAAGTGTTTTGTAGCCCACACTGCCTGCCTGGCTGCTGTCCTGATACACTTAACTGTAGTTCAGCACTAATTCCTGACACTACCACCATTTCTGCTTTCTGTTGTCAGCTGTTGCCCACTACAGTTTGTGGAAGACAGGAATTGATGACCTTCCCATTGGCCTGGAGTCTTTCAGATCTGGGACTGTGGCTCTTTAGAAGCCAGTGGCAGCCCTTCCTTCCTTGATCAGAAAGCAGTCCCAGGGATAAAGTCATGAACCAGGCAGAGTCCCCTCATAACCTTGCTCTTCCTGGGGCGAGCTGAAATCTCCATCCTTGTTTGCTGGGCACAATATCCCCTCACACACTCACGCCCTATAGTACCCAGACCGTCTTTTCACGTGGGTCAGCACTGGTCTCTGGTAGCCATCTAGGCTGAAAAGAATCAGATAATTCCAGGAGGCAATTTATCCTGGTTACCTGAGACAGCTGCCATAGGACAGGAAAATTGCATTGCAGAAACGTCTTGCTTTTCTCCCTGAGGGAGGACTATAAACTAGATTTACACACATTTAAACTATCCTAATATTTGGATGGCTGAAGTTAGGTGAAGTGAGCAAAAGGTGTAGCATGAAATGAGTGGAGGCCTTAATATTCCCATATTTTCATATTTAAGACCCAGGGAGAATTTTCCCTTGGTTCACCCCACAGCATCTATTGGATTCAAGAACAGAAATGTTTCTCTCTTAGTATCTTGAGAACTTTAGTCTGCAGGAAGCTGCCTGGGCTGGAAATATTTCTAAACCTCTGCTCTCAGGTCCTTCCTCTGCCCTCGCTAACAGAAATAGCTTTGCCATTCCAAGTACTACTGGGCAGCACTTGCAGCAGCTCTTGACTGTCTCACTGACTGCAAGAACAACATTATCTGAGAAGAACCTATTTCGTCCAGATCCTTAGATGCCCATAACAATTCCTGGAGAATATCACTCAACAGGGACACCTAAAGAAGAAATAAAAGATAGTTTGCCTACTCCTGAAGTTGTGAGTTGCTTTCAAGTATTGTCTAAAATTCAGTGTCAGGTAACAGGCTTTAGGATTAACTATTGGGACCCTGAGGAAATGGCAAGGGAACCTGTTTTTATTCTCTTCACAGTTAGGAACCTGGCTACTTGAAATGCTGCCCACCCATACATGGCTTTACTCCAGAGTAACCCTCAGTTGTGGTAAAGGTACTGCACGCGTTTGTGTATCATCACCATGAGAATGATCCAAATAAGGGAGTAACTAAGAAACCTTTGACAGGGAACTGTACTTGCAATTTTCTGTCTGTTCTGATCCCCATGCAATTTCTTCTGAAGTCATGTAAAGAAACTGCAGGCTTTCCATCAGAAAGGCAGCTGGGAGGAGCATTCATTAGAGCAGCAGAGAGAGTGACACCAAGGGTATTTGCCTGTTCTCCTCCCTTCCTCCCACAGAGAGCAGGAGCAAGCATGCCTGTGGCTGGCTTCTAACTTACACCACTTAAATGAAGTTTCTTTGAAAGTCTCTTACACAAGTCTTCTGTAGAAAGCTAAATATGCAGATAGAAGTTAGCTGAGTTCACTGTGTACTACAGGATACTGGACTTCAGTGTTTATTCTATAAACACTGTGTTTATTCTATAAACTACTTCCCATGGGAAGTAGCAGCTAATTTATGTGGAGCATTGGCAGCCAAATCAGAAAAGCCCTAGCCAGTCTTACGGACAGCACTGGGCCATGTTTGATGGTGCAACTTTGGGGTATTTTTGACTGTTACCATTTTGTGACACACTTCACAGCCTCTCTGCAAGGGGCAGTTTAGAGTCTGACGCTGGGGTGGCCCTTGCCCTAGCTCACTGCGTCCCACCAGGCGTCCTGGTGGCCTGTAGCAGCTGAGGGACAAAGCAGTGTCCTCACAGAGGTGGCAGAGGAGCCCCCGAGATCGATCCGCATCTGCAGGAGGAAAGAAGGAAGGAGGGATCACTCATGGGGGTTTCAGAAGCTTTATTAGCTCGAAAGGCTCCACAGAGGAGTGACTGGGATTTCAGGGTTACACAGAATTTTATACTGGGGGAGGGCTAGCTCGGGAACCAATGGGCAAGGAGTTAAAGGGGTGGACTCGGGGAAGATTGACAGGGTAACAGCCAACTGGGGGATTATAGAGGCGGGATCAGGGGGACACAGACCAATGACACACCGAACGAGGGAGAACTTTCTAGAGGAAAAGGTGTGCCATGGGGAGATTGACAGGTGTTCTCCGCCCAAGAGGCGGGGGCGGAGGAGGAGAGGGACAGGTATTCTCCGCCTAGTAGGCGGGGGAAAGGGCATGGCCAAGTTGAAGCGCGGGAAAGTAACTCAGGGGAATGATAACCGTGGCAACTGGGGTACAAAGATACAACTTACAAGACTAAAGGGGCTTACACAGAACTCAAGGGGAGAACATGAACCAACTTGAAAAAACCTTTTATAAACTAAAGGCACTACAACAAGAGTCCATACAAGATGGCAGTGTGGAGTGATATTTTATTTCCCTTCATCCTCGGCTCTTTGCTGGTCTCATGTGAGCGGCATTTCTTTCACCAGTGGGGAGCTGTAAGTGTGAGGTGCTCTCGTGGTACAGCAAGTGATCTGCACTTTTTGTAAGAGGAAGAGAGCAAGGCGGACAGGGTAGTTCATGGGTTTACAAAACAAAGACAAGTCTGTGGCACGCCAGACACACAACAGCATGTAACGGCCTTCTAAACCTCATTGCTAAACAGGAATATCCTTCCCTTGAGCACAAGCTAAGTCCCTTCTATTCACTGAGGGCTGCTAGAATGTGCTGGTATGGCTACTGCGATTCAGCTGATTTGTGGTAGCTTTGTGTCCCTGGAAGTTTTGTAATATTTACTGTTTATATACTATAAAAACTCAGATAATGAGCAAACATATGGGTCAGTATATAAATGTTTTTGAAAAATCATGTTTAGTCAGCTCTTGATGCTTGGTAGTCAGGCAAGTAGCAGTCAGGTAGAGAGGTGGCAAGTTATGCTGCCCTAAAGCCATGTAGACTTATGTGAAAATGTCCTACTTATGCAAATGGGTGATAAAAAAAGACAGAGTCTGGCCTCCAGCACACTTAATAGCATTCTTAGACTTTGCCAGGCAAGTGTTTCTTCCTGCCTCATGGTTTTGATAGATGGAAAGTTACTGCTAATGCATTTTTAACTCTGAGTATTGTAGTGAAAATGTTACCGACTGAAATACATTCTCCCTTCTACGTGTGCTGGCTCCCTTAACATGTCAAACGCTGCTAAGTAGATAAAAGGTGTGTCTGCCATGAGATGAATCTACTTGTTCTACCCGGCTTATGAACTCTGTTCTTTCCGTGTCCAGCATTTCTCACACCAACTGATGCATCGCAGTCTGGATCCTCAGTGGTACCAGAACTCAGCTGGACTCTTCAAGGGCCAGAAGTGACCAAGGCTGAAGAGAGCACAACTCCAGGCTGTGGTGTCTGGATGTGGGGATGGCGAAGCAATGGCACAACAAGGCCTGTGCCCAGCAGCTGCCTTTGGACAGAGACCCCCCCGCCTTGGCAGCTTCCCTGGTACTGCCCAGGCTGGCATGGAGCTGCAGCTGCCGCACGAGCCATGGCACTGCTCAGCCAGGCAATGTGAGTGCCTGTGACCCGTGTCTGTGTGCTCTCCTTCGTGCTGGGTGTGCTCTGCTTGCTATGCCTGACTTCATGAGAATATGGGCCTTCTTATTCAAAGGAAACAAATGTTTCTAAATGCATTTCCTGCTAAAAATCTCCATGGGGATTATTAAGAATTTACCTATGTTTATCTCTTTTCTCAGGCAAATGGTGCAGTTGATTTTCCTGCATACCTATGATGTGGCATGTCTTCTGCAGTCCATCCTTCTTCTCCATGAGTACTTGTGTATCAGTTATGAGAATATTTCATTTATGAAAATAAGGACATTTAAATCCTGGTTTAGAGCAGACATTGCAGATATTCGTGATTTCCAGCACTCTCTGCTTTTAGTTTAGCTGGAGCAGAGCCTGCTAGGTTGTGCTGTCATGCAGGGGGCTTGTGCAGAGCAACTGTGAGCAAAGGCAGTTGATATGTAACTACTCAAACGTAAGTATTCACTGAAGCATTTTCTTATCTGAAAGCTCTCAAATCTCGGGTATGTGATCTGCGTGCTGAAGCTGTGCCAACCAAATATTTACTATTAGTTTACTGCTTCTTGAAAAAATTTAGAGAATTCACACATACTACAAAAAGTAGCATTTTTCAGAACAGACGTCACTGAAAGATGTGCTCTATTAGTTAAAGTGGTTTGTTTTGCACTGTTATAATTAGGATTTAGCTCAGACAATGTTTTCTCAGTAGCCACATGTTGTTTGAATAATTCAACTATGAAGAATATTCTGAAACTCCTCTTTAATTTCAGCCAATTTATGAACCTTCACTCAAACACTCTTCAAGATGACACCATTTTAAAATTAAAATAATTTGCCTTTCTAGTTACTGATTTCGAATATCCTCCTTCTGCTCATCCAGCATCCTCTGTTTAGACATAAAATATGAAGTGGCATGACATATCTTCGGCATTTTTATGTGATGGAAATTGCTAAACATTGGTACTAACTTGCTTCTTTGCTCTCTTCAAATGAGTCCATGTGGATAGGAGGGTTCACATTGCAAACACCACTGGGTTCTTTAGGATCTGCAGCAGTGTTCTGCTGAGTTAGATTTTGACAGATTTTTAGCACAGTTTCCCTAGGAAATGACATTTACATGCTTGTGCTGCATATATCTGTTTTGAACATGTGCTTTATTTCTCTCCTCCTGTGTTCCTGTCCCTAGTCTCTCCTGCATAGTTTCTGAGCAGGGACTATTTCTTCATCTGTGCAGGACCTCACACCTTACCTTGACTTTAGCTTTTGGGATCTGAAGGGATTGTTTTTTTATAGTACAGATAAACCCAACAAACTGATGTGGATAATGAACCATCTGCCTTGTCTGCCTTCAAACCAAGAGAAAAATTGGATTCAGAACCAAGCATTCCCCAGAGCTTTGAACCCATTGACCAGCTTTGACAGGGAGGTGTTCTTCAGTGGTGGGAAGGGAAGGGGATGTGTTCAGAGGTTCCCTGGTGACCATGTGAGATGTTTGGGTGCAGGAGGCAGACTCCAAGTATCCCCTCTCATCTCCCTTGTTCTCTCAGGTGGGGCTGGAAGCATGAACTGACAGCAATAAAACACAGGTTGGGGAAACAGCAGAGAGGAGATTTGGGTCACAGTTTGCAACCTCCTGCACAGCAAGGGCCCAGGAGTCTTTGAAATGCAATCCAGAGCCAGACTGCTCCTGTTTAAACCTTCCTTGAATTTGCTGATAAATCAAACTTGGAGGAATTCTTTCTCACTATGAGGAAAAAGGTAATTTTAGTAATCTTTTAAAAAGTCCTTGTTCCCTTGGCCTGTAATTCCACAGAAACTGGTACTTTGGAGGAGGGTCTAACCTTTAAGTGAAACCGAGCCTGTAGTAATTTTTAGGAGCTGTGCATATCCACTGAATTGTGAAAAATACAAGGATTACTATATAGGTCTTAAACCTTAGGGAAACACTTTGGACTTCTATAGGCAGCTTAATCTAATCGAAAGAGTGAGAGCATGGTTTTAAATGTATTTTCTAGTGAGCTCTGTAGTCCTAGAAGCAGTAGAGAAAATTGCTTGACCAGCTAATGGGATTAGCCAACCACATTCAAAGGTTTACAGTCCACTTTGGAGTATCTAATTGAGTAAAATGGGTATTTTTAATATTCATTGCTTTAATTTTTATATTTTAATGAAGTATGAAAGGCTCAGTGGCTGCTTGGAAGAGAGTGGGAAGGTCTCCTGAGGGAGGGATTGTTTAGGGTAAAATAAACCAGAAAGACAGTAAAAAGAGGNAATAATATAATATGTACTTATAACACAGAGAAGAAAGTGTTCTGAGACCTTCTATTGTGCTAGGGGTGTTTGTGCATCTATACAAATTACGCAACTGGGCAGTATTACCTTACTGTGATGATGTCATTGATGGGGAAGGAAATTAAGAGGCTAGAATAAAGGCTTATGAAAATAACTGTTGTTAGAGTTATCTGAAAATGCAGCTGTTTTTCCCTATTTGCAGCTGTTGTAGTGCTTGCAAGAAGACACAAAATGCAGGGACCACAAGCTGAATCTTCCTGTACAGCAGCTTCTTCCTTCCAGCAGCTGTAGGAGTAGAAGAATGGTTCTCCCTGTCCTTTCTTCCTTTCCACCATGTCTTCTCTATGACCTTGGTGTCTGAACAAAACGTAGGTGTAAATGCATCTCCATGTCCTTATTGCCTCTGGCCTAAGTGGCACCTGGGCGTGTAGATGACAATGTCAGTGTTTCTCTGCAGGGCGTGAGACTGAGGGTGCCGTGCTGCCTGAAACAGTCTGGCATGCAGGCACCCAGCAAAGCTGGCCAATTCTCTGACTCAGCCAAACTGTAGGTCATTGATATCAGACTGATACCAAGCCCTGAACTGTCAGACCTCCAGTCTGTTATTTTAAGTCTTTTCCAATCCAGTAAGCTGTCAAGGGTAACACCCATTTGGACAGGGACAGATGTGAGTAGAGAGAAGCAAAGCCATACTACAAACTGTTTCTCACTCCTGAGAGCAGTATCTGGAGGGGAATCAAACATTCCCATGTGTGCAGTGGGGATGGCCAGAACTGTGGGAAGTCATGGCAGGCCTGCAGGGCAAGAGGACTGCCTTGCAATTAGCTCTCTCTGTGCATTCCCAAATCTTCTGGGTGGGAGAGCCAGAGTGCTGTGTGTGCACTGAGGCACTTCTTGCTCAGTTCTGAACAAGGGAGGCTTCCAGTGAGGGAGAGGGCACACAGGAACATTTGACAACATCTCCAGTGGTACATTATCTGAGTAGGGATCAAAACAAACATGCTACAGGCCTTAGGAAAGAAAGAAGGAGATATGAACAAAATCTGTAAGATACCTATGCCATAAAGGCATAAGAAGTCATCCTGATAATGAACATACAGAAGGTTGCAAAGATAGAGGGGAATTAACCCCATTAATTTGAAAGGGGAAACAAAAGCATTTGTTAATAAATATTTGCTCTCCTTCTGGTATTTGAAAGTGTTCTTATTTGCAGAGCAAACTGAAATCTTTTCTGTGGGATTTTGTAGAAGTAATATTAATATTAACTTTGTATCTTTGTTGCTTTATTTTATTTCCTTGAAACAAGTAGTAAATTTACCATTGCAAAATTGAGATTTTTTTTTTCAGTTGTAAAATTTATCTCAGCTCATTTGTCATGAAAATTTGCCCCTTAGGACTAGTTTGAACAGTATCCCAGGTGTTTAATGTTGTTCACCTAATCAAGGCACAACTCATGAAAACAGTTATTGAACTGTGGTACACTTCATGAATACTGAGGAGGCATTCAAATTTAAAATGCATGTAGTAGTAACTGGGTCTATAAACTGCTTCTCCTGAAGCCTCGATGCTGGATGCATATTTCTCCATATGAACGTTTTTCACTTGCATGTTTTTCTATTTACTAAAGCAGTTTGTAGATCTCCATTTAGCTTCATCAAGCCACAGAGAGTACAGTTATAATTAGTTTGGCCATGGAGGGCTTGGCAGATTTTTTGTGAAATACTTTAGTTCATAACATTCCTTACTAGTCACATTTCTGTCATCTTAAATAAGAGAAAATGAATTGTACTTGGATGCAAATAACGTAGGAGAAGAGGTAAAGAGCAAAGTAAGAAAGCTTTTCTATCCAGGTGTGAGGGCCTGCTGTGCATCACACTTTGTTAAAAGAGCACATTATATGAAGAGGAGGCAGGAATATGGGTGGATTAGGAGAAACCTGCTGAAATGTGTCCAAAAGAAGTTTTAAAAAAAGAAAAAACCTGACCCATTTGCACCCCTGAGAGAGGAAGGGAACCAAATAAAGGTATCTGTGTAGACACTGAGCACCACAGGAACAGCTTCTGCCAAGGCAGAACAGGAGATCTTCTGCACAAATGTTCCATTGAGATGCTCCAGAGAACTGGAGATTCTGGGAAGAGACTAGGCCAGGTGTGCCTACCCTAGAGGATGTCTTGGGGTGAAGCTGCTGTTGAAATGAGATGTCAGCCTTACTACAGGGGAGCTGCCAGCCATAGCCTGAAAACAGAAAGTCTGTATTCTAGGTAGCTTAAATGAAATAGCTGTCGTTGTCTGCCATCCTGATAAGCCCACTTTTCCTTTCTTTCTTTTTTTCTTTTTTTTAAAGCTTCGTTTTGCAGTGCCTGACCCACAGGCAGGGGGCTTCTGCTCTCTTCTCTGAGCTGATGTTTCTTATCTCTACTAAAAATGCATATCAGCATTTGCCAGATGTAAATCATTGTTCTTGACAGATTATGCCACTTACATTATAAAAATCCCGTATTTTTCTCTTTCTTTCTGAAAATGTGCAACTTGCCAGCATAGTAGGAGGCATTAGTGTTCTCATTTATTTCTCAGAATTAAGCATATTTGCAAATTTAGGCTGGCCAAAACTAAGAGTTCTATTCTGAGAAAAAAATGGTTGATCTTCTTCTATCTGTTGTTGCTGAAATGGCTATTGAATTTCTCATTAAAAATCTACGTGAGTGTGTAACGCAGCATAGAACAGTCAGGATACTCATAACAGGAGACAGGTCTCTGTGCAGAATTACCAGGCTCCAAATAAATGCTCAAATGCCCATTTTGTTGACTGATCTGAGATGACTTAGCGTCTGGAATCTTTTAATTTTTATTTTATTTTATTTTTAACTAGTAATTGTTTTGTAATCCTGAAAAATGTTTATTTGTGAACCAACACTAACTGTAGAAGAAAAATAAAAAACAATGCCAGGTAGCTCTACTCTTCAACTTTTACTGTATCCCAAAATAGCTCTAGACCTCATTCTGTTCTGAGATCTGCAGTGCACATCTCTGCTCCAATATGCTGCTCTCTGTCCTGTATTTTTAGTGAAACCAGTAGGAGTTCAGAGTATGTGGGACTGCAGAATCCTCGATCTTCCTTGCTGACCTGAGACTAGGATTTCTTTCTGTGTTTGAAATGGATGTGCTGCTGTGATATTAAAAATGACCGCAAAAAATTTCATTCTTGTTGCAGCCAGGTGGTCAGCATTTTGCATTTAGCTCTTTGTGTTTCCACTTGAAGAGCAAAGATGAACTCCTGATTCTGGGGATTTATTTTACTTTTTTTTTATACTGAGGCTGCCTTGTACGAATGCTGCAGATTCACTATATGGTGTCACCTCTGCCATGATCCCTGTGGCTGAGATACAAGCAGATTTTTATTTAAAGAGCCTAAACGACCAGATTTGGTAAATGATGTGCCTCATGTGTTGAAATGGTGAAAGGTGAAATGGTGAATTGGTAAAGTCTTACTTGCAGATCAAATTTCTTAGCTGTTGTGCTTGAAAGCCAGGTACTTAGCATCATTTTAATGCAGTTTTTGTGTTTGAATTAATATAAAAATGTCAATGTTGAATAGCATAAAGTCATATTTTACTACTTTGACCGCAAGTGGCAATCTTCCAGGATTCAGTTTTATTACTATTGTAACAGTCACACTGGAGAAGGTCACCAATATTTCTGTCAATATGAAGTAACATATGAATGAATAGTTTATACCAACTTCATTCTCTGCAATGTACTGTGAGCTGTATTGACAAAGATTTGCCTGGGATATATTTCATGTAACTCTGAAGCTGCTGTAATCATGTGTTGCTTATACTCATTAGTCTTTGCAAAGAAATGAACCTTTGAGGTTTTTACTCTGCTACTTCAAAAGACAAAGGGCATTTTCTTCAGCAGTATAGATATTTAGTCTGAAAAGCACAGCTATACACTACACAGCATGATGAAAATGATCCAGCTTTTGCATACATACACTTTGGTTGAACAACAATAGTCCCCAGCAGTGCCAGATTTCAAAGGTAAATATATCAAGAGTGTGTATCAAAACCTGTGTGCACCATGTCTGCTTATAAAGATAAAGACTACACTGATCTTTAAAGCTGAAGTAATTGGACACCTACCTGTATATTTACATTGCCTGATATGGTGTTACAATTACTTCTTTTTTGTGGCTTCCAAGGTGCATTTGTACAAGATGCAATAGCTATCCTTACTTTTTCTTTTGAGTGAAGGGCCGTGCTCCAAATGAGGCCATCTCTGTTGCCCTCTCTGGAAGCTCTAGCACAACTGATTTTCTTCTGTTTGGGATTTATCCTGGTTTGTTTTTTAAAGAATTTTAAATGAATTTTTATCATGTGAGGATGAAATGCTACTCAACTTATTAACTTGTATATCTTACTTCCTTAGAGAAAAGTCACCAGTTTTTGTGGAAATTGAGAGTGGAAAAAGATGCAGGGGTTAAAAGGTTTAGCAACATCCAGTGCTGTACTGAATTATGTAAGGCAAAAATATTAAGTAATAATATTTTTCTTATTGCACATAGTCTGTTTGGGAATTATGTGCAGCAGGATGTATGGGTACCAGCCTCCTTTCTTTACTTTTTTGAGGACTTTAAAGCATTCTTGTAGCTAAAGAAGCTGTTACCTTGGAAAAATTTTTTGCCTTTTTTTTTTTTCGTTTCTCAAGGGTTAGCATTACTGGGCAGTAAAACTATTTTGTAAAGCTGAAGTCCCCAAACTGTTTCTGCTTTGTGTGGTTTTGAGTGCACAATAAACAATATCAGCTTGCTGCTCCTGCTGTCAGTCAAGATCTCCTACAGTTGTTGCAGAAGATTTGTGCATCCCATTCCAGAGGAACTGGGTTTCAAATCTTGTTTGACAGCTCTGGAGGGGCCTGTGCTGTGCATGCAGCTATTTTGTGGTGAAAGCTATGTAATGTAGAATGTTAGATATTTCAGGTGTGTTTTGCTGAGGGCGGGATTTGTGCTCTGAGCTCCCTGAGCACCAGGATGATGCACAAGGTGAGCCACACGAGGTGAGGGCTGTGTCCCACCCTGCTGCATCCTCCTGCCCTTGGTTCTGCTCCCTGGGCCTGGCCTCCCATGTGTCAGCAGCGCATCCAGCCATGCCTGGTGTTGCATGTGCCCAAGGCAGGGGAAGCAATCCCAATGTGCTTCCACCTACACAGGTGTTATGGGAGAACAGGGCTGCAAATGTCCCAGCTGTTCAGGCCATCAGTGTTAAGCCATGTTTCAGAAAAATGTTTTGAAATCCTTCTCCTTGAAGAATCTGAATCAAGGTAAATGATTTTCCTGACATCTGTTTCCACGATGTTTTGTTTGCCAGTAGTGCAGATGTATTCTATTGATTGCACTTGCCAGTTTGGGAACATTTTGTTCTCTGATATAACCAAAATTATGTTTAATGATTTAACTTTCACCTATTAGAACTTTTATTTCTGGAAAATGTTTATAGCGTGCAAACAGAGGAAGCAGATGTGAACATGCAGGCACATAAGCTAAACCTCCAAGAGAGGGTTTTAGTTGTTGGTAAGTTTGGGAGTCTTTTGACAGATCAGTGGCAATCTCAGAAATGTCATCCTCCAAAACACAGTTGTGTGGTTATGTGAGTTAAGTCAAGAAAAAAACTTTTTAAATTGTATTTTAAGATATTCATTACTCTAGCAATCTCTCCTGATTTGTTAAAACTGATTTCCTTTTGTCCTATAGGTTGTCCTAGAGCACACTTGGGGAGATTGGAGATGTTTTGATATCAGAGTTCTGAACGAGGAGACACACTTTGAGTTTCAATGCACGTACACATCTATGTATCTATAGCTTACACAAGCTTAAAGGAAATCAATTAGCAATTGACTATTGCAGAGCAATGGTGATAGCATCTGGAAGTGGGGATAGTTTTCGAAGTCTGAGCAAGGCTTTTGAATGTTCCAGTACTTTTTGAGGGCAAAATTACTGGGGGAGGAGGACGTTCCTCCTTGGAGAATTTCATTATTTTAGTATTTCTGTAAGTGCAGATGAAAATGCAGAAGTCTAATTTGTCACCGAATGTTTCCAAATCTAAAATCTGTAAGATAGAGTTGCTTTCAAGGCTTTCTCTAAGTGGGCCCCGTGGCTTTGAGCTCTGTCTGCTCCTGTTGACCTTTAAAGTGTGCTGGAAGGCTCATCCCTTCCCTGGGGCTTGAGGAGGGTGGCATGGCTACCAAGTATAATTCCTGGTGCTTCTTTCCTGCTCATTCCTTGCTGGCTGGAAGGGCTAGGTAAGACTGTCCAAGATGCCCAAGGGCAAACACACTCTTCTGAACAAACTGAAAGAAAATTAAAGTGTGTAAAGCAAAATGAGTCTGATCATTCTTTCTCAGCAGCAGAGTTTGCTTTTAGTTTATTCAAACACTGGTTCCCCCTTCCTCCTCCCACTGGAAAACATTAAATTATTATAAGTAATATTGAGTGTTTCATGCATTTTGTAGTATCTCAGGTCATAGAGGTTGCCAGTAAGTGCAGTGTTTTACTTCCAAGTGTGGGCCTCTTGATGTCTTGGCTGCTGCTACTGGAGGTTTAGGTGTCAGAATTGTGCTACATATGTGGTGTCAGCTCTGCCTGTGAGGACAAGCTACAGCTCCATTTCCCAGCCTTCTAATTGCTGTTAAAGGAGGCAGCAGCAATCTCGCAGCTGGCATCTCATTTCATCAAAGCAGTGATAAACTATATTCAAAAAACCTTCTGTCACTTCAAAATCCTTTCATTTTGGTGACAAATGTTGAGGTATATTTGCATACAAATAATTTTCTTCCAGGAGAAGGGTGATTTTTTTTGTTATTGTTGTTGTTGTTTTTTTAATGCTTTCTAAACATAGTTTGTCTGAAAGTTTTATGAACCAGTCCTCTTTTTTTCATACACAGCCTGATGAGCTGCTTCTCAGCTGTTAAAGAACAGAAGATACTTTAAACAACATTAAATTGCTGTTGGTTCCTCTTTTGAGGACAGCCTAAGCATGTTTTGCTATAGAACAATTTCCCTTGCCTCTTGCAATTCTTCGGCTTCTCATCTCCATTCATAACTTTGCTTATCTTGCACATATAAATTAGTAGTACAAATAGATCTGGCATCATGGCTGCAAGGGGTTTTTTGAGTTGTTCACTATTGGTTTAACTTTTTTTTTTTTGAGTTTGGTTTAAAAGGTTGGGGGTTTTATTCATTAACTTTTCATTCTAATCAACTGTCCTAAGAAAGTGGCAGTCAAATGGAAATTTTATTTACTCTTTTCAATGGGAAATATGGTTTAATAGAGTTTAATTCTCTCCTGCTGAAAATCTACCCTGTATAAGCATTTTTATCTCTTGATGACTGTTTGCATGGCAAAAATATCTCAGCTTAATCTATCCTATTCTCGGACATCATTTTATCTCCTCTGCAATCAAATTTGTCTGTAGTGAAACCAACATTCTTTTTATCACCCAAGGTCTGGTCTTAAACCTTTCACCTTCAAAAGCACAGCCACCCTTAGGCAGACTGGTAGCTCAGAATGATTTATAACTGAGGAAAACTTTGAAGTTCCTATAAATAACAAAAAAAAAAGCAGTGTTTTCTGCCTTTTTTAGTTATACTGCTGTTTGCTTGCTTATGCTTATGCTTCTCTTGTGTCTTCTATTCTGTATCAGTGACATGCAGCCAGGAATGACTGTGCCACAAGTTTCTGAGTGGCCTGATAAGAATCCTAAGATAATACTGTAAAGCCTGGGGAAAAGTGATTCTCAAGTGTTTTTCACACCAGTGGTAAGGATCAACATGGGGCTGCATGTGAAATGCAGACAGGCACATTCAAGGGGACTCTGTAGAGAACATGTTTAATTTCCAGAGCAACAAGTCTACACATCACTTTTGCAAGACTGAACTCTATAACTGCGCTCAGCCATCACTGACATGTTGGGTGGTCGCTGAGTGATTTACATTGAGCAGCTTAGCAAGGGGAAGCTGAACAAAAGACAATGGAGATGCTTTCATTTGGAGGAATACCAAATGTTCCCGCTCTTTCACCCCCTAGATATGGGATATCTACTTTGTGACCTTCAGAAAGAGAAAGAAATTCACATTTCTCAGCAAGATGGCTTTGATGGTGATCATAAACCCCCAAGATATGCTGTGTGCTTGTAATTTAAAGAAGAAACACAGATCTGGAAATTCATTTGCAGACACCAAATTCAACATCATTTTTCTCTCTCACATCCAGGATGCTGTTGGAATACTGTCATCTTTCTTTGTTGAATTTTTTTTGTTTGTTTGTTTTTGGCATATATTTACTTTCTCTTTTAACACTGACAGCATGTCAGATTTAAACCATTTTTTTGTTCCCTTTAGGGAACTGCCTCCTGGCAATAAGTGCAATGACACATTGTTGTTATCAGCTTGTATTATGCTAACATGGTAAGTTCCAAACTAAAGATCACAGCCCAAATCTTTGGGGATATGTAGACATGCTCTGGAGTTCTAACAGCTACTCAGATCTTGCTCCAGTGAGACTTCTAGGTCTGTGATTAATTTGGAGTGCACAGGGATCTTTCAGATTGTCCCACTGTTTCCAGAAGTGGAAAGGGAAATATCTACTATTGAGGATGAGGTAGGATGTAGGGGTTGAAACGCCATAAAATCAGATTCTTGCCGTAATGGATATCAGCCTAAAGTATCTGAAAACCTCACACTGTACAGCACTTATAGGGAACTACACACAGGTGTTGAGGTTCCTATGGATGTTTCCATCTAGACCTATGCAATAAACTGGAGAAGGGTGTGGAAGGAAGGAGAGCAGGTTTGAGTCTCTGCTGAACAGAAAATGACAGTTCGAAACACAGAAGATTTCACCTCTGTATCCGTCCTTTCATACCCCTTGTACAGTTGATTTTATTGTTGATCTCACAGCTACAAGACATTCAGGGTCTCCCCTGGCTGGTTATGCGACACCACCCCTTTGCCTTGGAGCATTTGTTTTTCCCAGAAGTGACGATGTACTATGCATGAACTTTCTTGGCTACTTTCAATAGTATCAACAAAGGAAGAAAACATCAGTGGCTTTCACAACCGACTGATGTTGTGTAGGAGACCATTTTTAGACTCCTCAGGAATGTGTACATTTCTGTGCCCCTCTGCAAAGGCTGGCCACTGTTTGTCCCGTTCCCTGTTGAGACTGGCACAGGAGGATCTGCACCCAGCTGCTTTTGTGGAGGTGATGGGCTAATGTGGAAATGCTCCTGTGGGCAGAAAGCCAACCCAGCTCCTGCTGCACACAGCCCTGGAGGGATTTTGTGGTGCTGCCTGTGATGGGGTTTGGTCCTTAAGGAGGAGAGAGAAGAGGGGGGAGATGCCTTCCCCCCTTCTCCTCCTTGAGCACCTGTTAAGAGCTAAGATTATGCTGGTTCTGGATTTGCAAATCATTATAATGACAGACTGTGACAATAAAAAGAGCCATGAAAATAGATCATGTAAAGAAGTCCTGGATTAAAAGTCCCCTGGTACACTGGGACATGATAAAACTCCACTAAGTCAATAATCTGTGCATTAAGAACTCCTCTGGTTATGTAAATGAACTAAAACAGTCTGTTTTTCTCAGGGAGCCAGAGGAAGTGGTAGCTTGGGTATGTAATAGGATGATAAAGAGTGCTTGCTTTTCAGTAGCCCTTACAGTCTAACTTGATTTACAGATCAGATCTCTGCTGCTGACAGTAGAAAGACTGTAATGATGCCAATGACCGTGTCTAAGAGAGTCTCAGTTGTGTCTTTATTCCAAGTCCACAGAAAAGGAAGTAATAAAAGCAGATAATCACATTAAGTAATGGTTTCAGATGACACACACAAAATAAGGTTATTCAGAGTTAAGCTGCTAGTTTGTCTTTTTCATTCCCATGTTCTTGAATATTGCAGGAGTCCTGGATGAGAGTATGAATTTAGATACCATGCATCGTGTAGCGGTTCAGCAGAGCTGGGAACAATGCTCATTAATGACAATAATAGTATTAGAACAGCATCTAGAGAGGCAATCATGACACAGGGCCCTGCGGTCCTTATCCAAAGAGCTTATTATGCAAGTGAAAAACAGGAAGGAGACCTACTTTCTGATTCCCTCCTCCTTTATAGCTTTCATTGTCTCAGGTGCTTTGTAAGCTATGTTTTACCATCTCTGCTCGAGTTTTATTTTGAATTAAATGGAGTGCTTTGTACGGATACTTTCATGTTAAAGATGTACTCTACATGTATTTTACATTTTCTCAGCCCTTAAATATGACTTTCTCAAAACTGACTCCCCTGGCAGGTGAGGAAAAATGCACCATTGGGAGCATTTTGTCCTGACACGCGCATTCTCTGTGAACCTTCTCATCAACACCAAGCTTTTTGTGTGAAAGCAAGTAAGAAATAAGTTGTCAAAGTTAAGTGGCTGAAGAATAGTGGCTTAAAATAATTTCTTCTCATGTTGAGCTACCTCTTAGTCCTGCTTAAATGCTACACATGGTCTTTGATATTTCTACCCTACCTTTCTCTCTACTGCAGCTGAGTGAGGGTTCATTCCCTGCTTAGCTGACCTCATTGTTTTAATCCCCAGAGACATAAACTGCAGAAGAGACTATTGCTCTATCCCTTTTCTTTTTGAAGTACCTCTGTCAGCCCCCACTTACCTTTCCCTCGTTTACTTTTCCGGTGGCCTTGCCATCCACGTTAACGTTAACGTGAACGTGTCATCCATATTAACGTTTTAAGGGTCACAGCCTGTCTCCTGACACAGGGAGGGGTGTGTGTGTGGCCCTGGGCTTCACTGGTGAATGCTGCAGAACTCTTTCGGATGTTACAGGGCTGCTTTCAATAGTCCTGCTAAACAGCAAAGAAATTTACATTTACAAAACCACTAATCAACTCTCTTACTTGGCAAGTCATTTCTCTACTACATCCACTTCAACGGTGCATTGCCCAATGCAGTAGAGATACACATCCATTATCATGGACTTTGCAATTTTGAGCATTCAGAGGAACTGATGAAAAATATGCTGTAACATTTATCACATCAAAGATGTGATATTGCAGGGCAGAGATGTTACGATTTGCCTCTCTGTCGTGCAAGTGTGCTGAACAGCTCTTTCACAAGGGAGGCAGAAGATTCTCTCATTTTTTTGACTGTTCCTAAAGATGCTGATGCTTTTACAGAGGGCTAAGCCATTCCTGCAAGGGGTACAGTAATTTAGGTTCATCCTACTCTCATGGAATAGTTCCCTGGAACAGCATAGCCTATCTTGTTGCTTTAGATGCAATTTCAGTAACTAACTATGCAAAATATGCTATGAGCGCTTCCAGTTTAAGACAAACCCAGCTCTCCATTGACTATAATTGGAGCAGTTTTCTGACTGACCTAACAGAACCAGCTAGAAAAACAATCCTGAGAAATTAATGAGAATCAGGTGGTTTAGCCCATTTAAAAGCTTTGAAACTCCCAGCGTATATTACAATATTCTTTGAGGAATATGCTTAGTGTAAGATAGCCTGAATTATCCAAATTCAGTTTTCCAAAATTCCCTGTTAGTCATATTTCTCGTTATCTATAAATTACATTCAAAATTACCTTAATTACCTGAAACCTTGGTTATCCAAACATATTCATTGTCTCCTGTGATACTCTGGTAATTGATCTTGTACTGCATTCCTCCAGCTGATGCTTCACTGGTTATGGAATGAAGGCACAGTCAGTCTGCCATGTGCTACTACAGGTTTGTCCTTTTCTGTGCTTCTCAGCATAAAGTTAGTGCAGAGTTACAAAGCATACATGGAAAGCTCTTGATCATCTGCATTGATAGGTATTTGGAGAAAGTAGAGCTGTTACCGCCTTCTCTAGCAGCAGGTCCAACAGAACATTCCTTGATGTAACTTAACTCTGGAGAAAACAGAAGAGGATGAAATGAAACTTCCTAAGCAGCCAAATACTTCAACACTGCCAATAAAGATCTAGCTTTTCACAGTTCCAAATTCACTGGTTTACTCTGGTCAAACCAATTTGCCTTCAAAATTACGTGAGAGAAATCCCAGGGAGATTCACCACATATTAATCTGATTCATTTACTACTGTCACCCACCATAGATGCCCAGAACACAAAAAAAAATTGTACTTTCAAGTGCCATAGACAACAATGTCAATAATGCTTATGGTTTGTACAGAACCTTAATTCCCAACACATTCTGTGGTATCTTTCTACCAGGTAAAATCTTGTTTCCAGTAAAACTTATTGCCTGGAATATGGCATCCAATTTCAAGAACGTAAATTTGTCATAACTAATATTTAGTAATTAATTATTCCCTTTTTATAGCTCCTGAATCATGAGCTAGAATATAGCTTCATAATGATCACATTAGTTTTTTTAATATGATGATGCTGCAGCCTTAATTAAGACCAAATACTGAAGCATTTTCTCACAAGTTGTTTTTTGTTCTCAGGTGGAGGGGTTAGATCACGAGCTCACTTACTCTCTTTGAAGTGAGGCGTTGCAATGGCATGTTGCAGTTCCGGTAGGGTTATTTTGGTAAATTGAATTCAGTGCAGTTTTCTGGTGATGCAGGTCATTTGGACAAGACTTGTAACTGCTGAACAGCTTTGCAGGAACATATCAGTTGCTATGAAAAATGCCATTGCTCCAATGTTTAGGCCAAAACACCACCTTCTAACTGTTACACCCCAAATGTTGCTTGGTCTCTGCTGTCAGCTTTGGGTGTGGCTGTTTATTTCAGTGGTCTTGTACATTTATAGTTGCTATAGGTGCATCGATAACTTCATGTAATTAGGACCAGTTTTATCATCTATTTAGGAAAAGGATATATCATCTGGAGCAATAAAGATGTAGTTCTTAGCTGGAATGAGTTGCTGTACAGCAGGATTTCTTTACAGGATCTCAGAGCATCACAGCAGTTATGGATGACATCCTTCAATACTGGGACTTGTGCATTTCCATGTTGGTCACTGGTTATTTATTGCTTTTGGGCCTTCCAAGATCAGAAGCTTGATGTGACTCTAAGAATGTGGTGATGATTCCTGTTACAAGTTTAGATCTTGAATAAATTTCCACCAAATGAGACTTGGATCAGAGGTGTGTTTCTGAGTCACAAACCTTCTGACAGCTGTGCTCACTGGGGTTCCACTTAGGCACCTGCTACTGCCCGAGGCTGCCCCTGAGGCCTGAAGCCAGCAGAAAAGACAAATCCTGCAGTAAAATACCACTTGCTATGAGGAACTGAGCTTTTAGTTGACCTACTTGACATACCCTAAAGGCATTTAAAGGGAATATCAAATATACGAAAGACTTGTTTAAATGAAAAGTGAGCAGTTCTGAATCTCGCATTTCCCCGCTGTGGCCCTGTGTCTTGTGGAGTCACTGTACTTAGTGTAGCAGTACTTTGCACTTTGCTGTGCTATCTAGCAAGATTCAGACTATAAGCCATACCTATATTCAAATCAGATGTATTGACTTTTAAAAGTAAAATAATGTTTATTGTTCATTTCTTGGAACTATTGCATGTTTCACTGACATGAAAAGTTATTTTAAGCAGTTTCAGTGGAGTGAGAAGATCAAGTAGAATAAAAACCCCTCTGTTTAAAAGCTGCAATGTGGTCTTCAAAGAGTGCACTTATCATGGTGTGGAGAGATCCATGTCAAAGATATGCAGTGATTGCTCCTTGTTCTAGTGGAATCACTAGTACTCTGATATGTTGAATAAATCTGGTCTTCTGCATTAGTTTAAACAATGTACAGAGCTGCCTTATCAACATCAAATTATTTAGATAATTTTTCTTATCTTAATCACTTTTTTATTAGTGCTAAGATGTGGCAGAGCAATATAAATAAAAAAGTTGTGTGTGGGTTTAATAGTCTAAAGCAATTTTTAAGTTTTTATTGTAACTTTATTGCATTTGCATTGGTTCTTAATCATCTTTATTGTTCAGAGCTGTTTTTTCCCAAACTATCGAACTCTGTGGTATACTATTTCCTATATTGTACCAAAGCACTCCTCTAACATATATTTAAATACAAATCTACGTGTAAAATCCACTAAAGAGTTCTCCTTCACATTTTCCTGTTATGAGATGCTTACTCTTAATCCAAACAGCCTCTACAGATTTCCATCCTAAAGTCAGTCACTCCATCTTATTGAATAAGGCTTGTTCTGGGCTGGGGGAAATGTCAGGTTTTGTATTGCTGCAGGTTTATGGATGTCCTAATTCTGTGGGTTTACTGGGAACTGAATGAGTGCCTTGACATATTGTTGTTGTAATGAAGCAAAATATGCATTTGATTAATTTTTAAAGGCCTTTTAGTGCCCTCTGTGTGTACGTGCGTGTGCTATTTCAGTGTTCTCTTCCTTCTTAACTCCTTCTACAGGCAGCATATGTGAAACCATTATTGTTTTCTTCACATAGAGAAATTGCTCCCATAGCCTTCAAAATGTGAAGAATTGTTCAAGGGCAGAAAAAAGATGAATGACTGGGAGTTGTTTTTCAGTTATAATAATTTTATTGCATGCATTCTCCTGTGTTTTTTCAGAGCTCTGGGACTTCTTTCTTGTAGTAATTAGAAGTTTTGAACAAAGAAAACTTCTGCTTCTATGCAATGATGATTTTAATACCTCTGCCTACACTCCCCAGCCGAATCTGGGGACATTGTGGTGAGTTTTAATACCTGAAGCTTTGTCTGAGTCATCCTCTCTGTTTGGGGCACTTGATGCAAATTCATATAAACAGTGTAAGAAAAGAATAATCCCTCCCACTGCCCCCACGGTGCATTATTTCTGCATTCCCATCAGCATATGGATATGCAGAAGGGCTCTTTCATACAGACACATGAAATAGTTGGAAATAATAATTTCTTACAGTTTTCTGCAGCTGGTTCTTCTGGTCCCTGAGCTCCCAGCACCCACCCTAAGGCATTCTCCTCCCTGCTCAGGGAGGGCTGGGCTGGCCCCTGAGCAGCCTCCTGCTCCAGGGACACCATCTCTCATGTCCATCAAGTTCTTCCCACTGTTACCAAGAGATGGTGGCAGTATCTAATCTGTACTAATCCTAAATGAGCATAGCCAAAATTTCCAAGGCAGGAGTCCCTGTTGCAGGTTTCTCTGTGAGTGACTGGAGTGTTGTCAGCCTGGAGGGAAAGCAGAGGCTGCTGTGCTTTAAGTTACTTACCTAAGCTTATGAAATGTATGCAGGAATATTAAGTCTCTATATTAAGTCTCTATAAGTATTATAGTTTGGGACAGTTTTTAAATGAAAACCAATTAGTCAAAACAAAAATATTAATGAAATATTCAGTTTTGAGGTGTTTCCCAAAATTAAATTATTAAGGAAAATTTTTACTATTAACTAAAGTACTTTTATGTAAAAAACTAGAACACTAAAAATAGATATTTAAGTATTTTTAAAGTTTTGGAGATTTCACTCACTTCTAGTTTTCATCGTTAAAATATGGTTTTGCTTTGGTTGTTTTTGCAGGGGATGTTGGGTTTGTTGATGTTTTTTTAGATGCTGACTCTTACACCTCACCTTCTGATAGGAAAGACTTTTTAAAGAAACAGGACTAGTGTTCCCATTCTGATGTGAGCTATGAATTTCTGACTATGTTACACACTGAAAATAAATAATTTTCCGAAGTTAAAAAATTTTATAACAGATGGTATAAAAAGCTAACGATATTGGTGAAACCCAGGAGCTTCATAAAGTAGCAATTACTCTTTCACTTTTAGGTATTTTGCCTTTTTCCCCTTGTATTTTGTTCTTTTAAAGCCTCACATATTAAGAAAACCTGTCAATTTTAGTGTTTTTAAGTGGTTCCTTAAAAAGACAAAGGAAAAAAAAACGCACTTTATTCCTATTGTTAGTGTCAGTACCTGGAGAGCCTTTAATTTTTTCCTTTTTAAAGCTTTGAATTGTTCTGTTTGAAGTTCAAATTCAGGAATAAAACAAGAGTCAAAACTGAAAGTATGTCTCTATATAGCAAATTAATGGACTTAACCAGGAAAAAGCTGTGTTCAGTTCTAAAGCTTGTCACATAAAAGGACTTTTAACCTCTTTGGGGTTTCTTTTTTTTTTTTTTTTGTTTTCTTTCTTTTTTTGACCCCACCAAAGGCCATTTTTCCAGCATTTCAGAACTACAGAACGTGTGTACCTTGATAGCTATGTGTGAAGATTTATAATAGGCACTTTGTGGGGTTGAGAGGAGTCCTATTGAAGGGAACACAGAGCCTGGCCTAGGCCTTAAATACACAATTACAATAATTTAAACTTCAAAGTCAAAATCCATATAAAGCAAATAAAAATTACTACTGAGCCTTTGAATTTCAGTCTCCACTCTGCATGTATTAGTGGAAGGAAAATTACATTTGAAGTGGTCGCCATGCAGATGTTGGCCAGGAGTTTTGGTTTTCTTGTAGAATCTGAGCCTTCTCTGTCCAATCAACTTAAAGTCAGCATGCAGTTATCAAATGCTCACTTTTCAGTCATGCCCCAAAATCCTTGGGGTGTGCACATCCTTCAGTCTACACGTGTCCTTGGGGAATTTGTACTTGTGCTTGGCACAGTTGAACAGGTCTTTGGCAGCATCCAGGTGCCCATTGCAGAACCACATTACAGTAAATGTCTCTGAATGCCCATCTCAAAGGGCTCCAGTTATTATGGCCTAAAAGGGCAATGGGAAACAAGAGATTTACAAGGTATGTGCAAAGGGGCTGGTGACGGCTGAGAGGTGGCACTGTGTGGTTAAGCATCCTTGTGCTGCAGCTGTTCAGAAACTTGAACCGTGCCTGCTTGGCCACAACTTTTCCAAACAGTTGCAGTCTTAATAGACCAACAGACTTTTAATTTGAATTACGGAGGATTTTTGAATTATTTTTTGTGCATTAAAAAGCTGCCCAGTATCATGCGGGGAGTGGTCTGCTGTGCCCAATATAAAAGTATAAATGATTCCATTGAAAACATAGGTCATCCTTAGGTTTTAGCTCAGTTTGAGGAAAATGGGTCTGATACGCTCTTGCTTTACTGCTCCTTTGTGGACTTGCACTAAAATACCTGGAGTTTTAGGCTACTATCTGCTGGTAATCTGAAAAATACTGACATTCCTAGTTATTTAATGAATCTTTAATGGAAGTTTTAGTGTGTGTGAGAGTTTGCATATTGATTTGTGTATGCATATTTAGGTATTAGGGAGAGACACGCAGCTTTTGAGAGACTTCTGCAAGATTTAGAGAGAGAAATGGATTGTTACAGATTATAGGTGTAAATAAGGTGTAAAGGCTTTTCACTCTTAAAATGGAGAAGTTGACATATTAAATTGCATGTGCTGTAGTGATGTGGACTGATTCAGAATTTGAAGGAAATAACAGCTGCACACATCAAAGCTTAAAAATAGAAACTTCATCAGTCAGTATCAGTTTAGAATGAATCACAAAATTATTAATTATAGTAGAGAAAGGAAACATAAAGTTCAAACTTTCTGAAGGCAGAATGCTGTCATCAGTCTTGCAGCACATCTGTGCTGGGTAGCAGCGCCTTGTTCTGCTGAGCTGCTCTGTTAAAGGGGGGGCTCTTGTCCAAACACAGGCACCTATGGCCATTTCAGAGACCCCAAGAGGATTCAGGTTTCCCACCTGACTGGCAGTTATGACGTAGGGCATATGGGAGACTCCTGCCCTTCTGGAGCGGCAGCTGGATGCCCTGAGGCATCTCAGATGGCAGTTATGCTTCAGCCTAAGGAGTAATTGCACATAAACATAAGTACAGACTCACTTTCTCTTGCATTTTTAATACCTAGTTACCTGAAAGTAATGAACAGATTATCTAATTTTAAATTTAGTAAGAATTCTCAGGTGAATAGAGCAGGTGTACAGCTTAAAATCTGACCAGATATAAAGTTAAAAACTATCCTAGCGTCAAAAGTTGTAGTTAAAAATTATGATTTAAAGTTGCAGTGGATGGTTGTTTTCTTAATGACCTCAAATCCATGAATTCATTCTAACATTTTCCTTTTAATATATTCATAGTTAAATATAGCTTGAATGTTGTCTTAATTACATTCTCATGTTAATTTAGCTCTGATTCAGAATATCTATCATTATTCTTTGTAGAATTATTTTGAAGTGATGGAAAGTTCAGCAAAGATGCTTCAGTGTGTGATTGTGCCTTTGAATTATTTATCAAATTCAAAGACAGAAAAATAGCTGAAATCTAGTTTGAGTTGTAGATGAGTTTTGGTAATGTAAGGAGGAAGTGCAAGTCCTTTGTGCAGAATGCCATGGGTGCAGCATTAGGTACTGCAGGAGCACTGGTGGCCCCACATGAGCAGAGAGGTTCATGGTTAAAAAGAGGCCTCCACTGCAGCAAGTAGCAAATGCTATCTAAGCAGGTAAGACAGATAATATGTGGAAGAGGAGAGACCGAGAGAGATACAGAGAATTTACAAAATGACAGTGCAAATTAGTGACAAAATTAAGAGAAAACCTGTCCTGTGTTGGTCAGAACCAGCCCTCGCTCCCTCTGCGATGTGCCATGGAAATAATAGCTTTCCCAAGAATTATTTAGCTCGTGTTTTCAACAACCCATCGCAGTGGCAAGTAGTACAGTGCTAACATCACATTGTAGAAACCATCATTAATGCAAAAGTTGTGGCTGTGGCCCTGAGCTAGGTAGAGAACAGCTCACCCCTGAGTTGGTGAGGGGTGTGTGAGTCTGAAAGGGCAAGAAACTTCTGGGGAAAATTCTAAAGGAGAAAAGGAAACTTGACTAAATGTAAGCAGCCGTTTTGCTAGAGGTAAGTGAGGGGAAATTCTTCATTTATAAATGGTTCATTGAGCCATGATAATAAAGCAGTGCTGCAGAAGAAGGATAATTATCTACTTAAGTATCAGATGCCCTAAGGATACAAGCTTCTCTTCTCTCCTTTTGAAAAATGAACTCAGATTAAACAAATGTCCTTTTTCCTGTTTTAGTGTTGACATGGATTTCCTTTTTATGAGTAAAATTAATTAGTTTTTCTATTCC